>PVJH01042694.1:0-14361 GCA_004026705.1 Nesogale talazaci
ATTCATTCCCTGGCAGAGTGGCCAGTGTCAGCCTCACTGGACACTCACCTTCTCTCTCACCTTTCTCCTTTCGCCACGGCCTGTGCCCGAAGGGGAGAGGGGCTCGTTGTGTCTGTGTGTGGCGGGGGAAGGGTGCTCCTGGGATGGTGTGTTAGTCGGGGTAGGCTAGAGGAACAAATCCATAGAAACGCTTATGTGTGCAAGAAAGAGATTTATATGCGGGCTGAGTCCCGGTGGCGTAGTGGTTGAGTGTGGGACTGAGGCCCACTGGGTTGGTGGTTCAAATCCAGCATCAGCTCTCCAGGAGCAAGGCTGGGCCACCTACTGCCACCAGAGGGCAGTGATGCCCCCCCAAAAAAAATCAACAACAAAAAAAGAAAATGGGAAAAAGAGATTTATATTCAAGAGGAACTGTACATCGAGAAAACATCCCAGCCCAGATCAAGTCCATAAGTCTGATATTAGCCCATGTGTCTGACTGCAATGTATAAGTCCTCTTTATACTCACAAAACACATGCAATGACGCCGAAAGCAGAAGAGCACACGGGCCAGATGGGTAGAAAGTCTTTGGCTCCAGTGGCCTTGGCGACGTCTCAGCACTGGCAGGGGTCTCCAAGTGGCTTCTCCAGCTCCCAGGGCTACAGCAAGGTGGGTCCATGTGGCTTCTCCTCAGGGATGTCTCCCAGGAAGCCAGCCTTGTCAGCAGAGGTTCTCCAATGGAGAGAGAGAGTCTCCTGCTTCCAAGAAGGAATGACCACATGTCTCAGAATTCTCAGGAGAAGGCCATGTCCACGCAGAGGTCTCATTGGCTGTCTCCAGACTCACAGGCTAGACCCCACCCCTCCACTCTTAATCCTCAATTGACCCCAGATTAGGGCTTCAGCTCTGAGCGCCCAGTATGCCTCTCTCTACTCCTCCCCCCCGCCGAGGAGATCCCTCTTGCTGGGCTCCACAATCAACGCTCTCGGGGAGCAGCAGGCAGGAGACCACACTGTGCAACTCCGCACACGGCTGCCTCCTGGGCAGTGTTGAGGAGCAAGGTTGTCGCTCGCAGGACCCGGGGCCCTGACCTGAGCCAGGGTATTTGCCAGAGTCTCCTCTAGGCGTGAAAGTTGAACCCCGGATGGGGAAGACCGGAGAAGCCCAGATGCACGGGGATGTCAGCACCAGGGTCATCCAGAAGAACGAACAACTGTCTCAGGAACAGTACAGCCAGAACGGTCCTTGGAAGCGGGGAGGGCGCGACTCTGTGTCCTGTACGTTGGGCGAGTTTTCAGGAGAGGTCAGACCAGGAGAGGACCATCCTGCTGGGTAAAGTGGTGACTACGCAGGGGAGGACGTCCCTCTAGTAGACAGACTGACTGACCCAGGGGCTGCAGCAATGTATTCCAACGTAGCGACAAGAGTGAGGGTGGGCCGGGCTGGGAAGGCACCTCACTCAACTCCTGACAAGTACCCGCTGGACATGTGGTGGGGGCTGTGTGTCTCCGGGGCAATCCTCAAACAATAGTTGCTGGGAGTAAAGGTCCCCGTCTCTGTCTTTCTGGAAGCCCTTTTGCCTGCCTCTGGAAGGTTCCCAACATGTCTTCCTCTCATTCCTGGTCCCTGAGCCAACACGGGGTTATGTGACCCCAAGATTGCTTGGACAATGCTCCTGGTGTCCTGGCTTCCCATCGTCCTGACTTGGCTGGGCAGAGACATTCTCTCCCCTCCCCTCAACTCCCTCCATTTCTCAGGTCTCCCTGAAGTCCCTCTGTTGTTTCCCACCTTGCCGGACTATTCCACCACCATGATCTTCCTTAATCCTCCCTGATGCCGGGGTGCAGCGGGGCAGGTGGTCTCCTCACAGGAGGCATAGTGGGGATGAATCGAGCTGCTTAAAAGCAAGGTCAGCAGTTCGAAACCACTGGCCACCCCACTGGAGAAAGACGAGGCTTTCTATTCCCCCGAAGAGTGACGGTCTCAGAAACCCACAGGGACCAGATCTATGCTGCACTGTCTCTGCGAGCCAGACAGGTGCAATGGCAGAGTATGCTTTGTTTTTTGGGACCCCCTCCATGCATCCCCTAAGAAGGTGGGGGCTGGGGATACCAGGGCCAGAGCTGGGGGAGGGGCTTGGGCAGAAGCAAGCGTGGGATCTGGACTCCAAGGATGTCCTTACGCACCACCAAGAGCAGGGAGTTGTAGCTGTTCTCCTCCAGCTGATCCTGCTTACTGGGGAGGCGGCTCTCGCAGGCCCAGGCCTGCTAGTGCAGGGAAGGAGTGGGGACAGGGGAAGGAGGGGCCTCAGAAAAGGCCCAGGATGAGCCTGAGCGAGTCCCTCCCAGTCTCACCTCACCCTCTGCACATCTGGCAGGCACAGGACCAGAGGAGGTACTGAGCCGCCAGCCGCTTCAGCTTCAGCTTCAGCTTCCCAGGTTCCTTGAGGGCTCCCAACCCTGCTTGCTGCCAGTCGGTAGGTGGGTCAGCCTTAGTGCCTTCCCTACCCCCTGGACAGCGGCCAGGAGGGCTGGAATGGTGGAGGTGGAGTGCCTGGGAGGCAAGACTGGGGCTGGGTACGGCTGGTCTCTGGGGAGGGAGCCAGGAGTGTGTGCCTCTGTGTGTATGTGTGTGGGGGGTGGGGGGAGTCGGTGTGTGGAAGTAGGGGTACGAGGTTTCACAGGAGTGTCTGGGAGGGAGTCAGAGGCCCCAGGCAGGACAGAACCAGCTGCAGCGGCTTGTGGGATGGCAAAGGCCAGTGTCTCCTGGCATGTGGGGTAACCCCCCCTTTCATCCCACCTTCCAGTGCCTTTCCAGGGCCCTTCCACCTTCCCGCAGCGTGCGTGCACACGTGCCCACGCCAGGATGGAGTGCTACAACTTTCCGGAGAACCAGACGCTGCTGAGCTCCAAGGCGTCGCGAGCCACCGGCGCGGCCTTCCTGCTGCTGGCCGCCTTGCTGGGGCTGCCGGGCAACGGCTTCGTGGTGTGGAGCCTGGCCGGCTGGCGGCCCGCGGGAGGGCGACCGCTGGCCGCCACGCTGGTGCTGCACCTGGCGCTGGCGGACGGCGCCGTGCTGCTGCTGACGCCCATCTTCTTGGCCTTCCTGACGGGCCGCGTCTGGCCGCTGGGCCAGGCGGGCTGCAAGGCGGTGTACTACGTGTGCTCGCTCAGCATGTACGCCAGCGTGCTGCTCACCAGCCTGCTCAGCCTGCAGCGCTGCCTCGCCGTCACCCGGCCCTTCCTGGCGCCCCGGCTGCGCAGCCCGGCCGTGGCGCGGCGCCTGCTGCTCGCCGTGTGGCTGGCCGCGCTGCTGCTGGCCGTGCCCGCGCCGGTCTTCCGCCGCCTCTGGCCGGGCGACGTGTGCCAGCTGTGCCACCCGACGCCCGGGCACGCCGCCGCGCACCTGGGCCTGGAGACCCTGAGCGCCTTCGTGCTCCCCTTCGGCCTGGTGCTCGGCTGCTACGGCGTGACGCTGGCGCGGCTGCGGGGCGCGCGCTGGGGTGCCGGGCGGCGCCGGACGCGCGTGGGCCGCCTGGTGTTCGCCATCGTGCTGGCCTTCGGCCTGCTCTGGGCGCCCTACCACGCCGTGAACCTGCTGCAGACCGCCGCCGCGCTCGCCCCGCCGGGGGGCCGCTTGGCCAGGCTGGGCGGGGCGTGCCAGGCCGTGCGCGCCGGCACCACGGCCCTGGCCTTCTTCAGCTCCAGCGTCAACCCCGTGCTCTACGTGTTCACCGCCGGGGACCTCCTGCCCCGCGCCGGCCCGCGCTTCCTCACGCGGCTCTTCGAGGGCTCGGGGGAGGGCTTCGGGGGCGGCCGCTCCAGGGAGGGCACCATGGAGCTGCGAGCCACCCCTCGGCTCAAGGTGGCCGGGCAGGGCCGGAGCAATGGGGCTCCCGGGGGGTGCAGAGTGGACAGGGACAGTCAGGGGTGAGACCTTGGACGTCAAACCCTGCGTCCCGCTCTGCGTCTCCCCCATCCCTTCCGCTGCCCTCCGGACGCTCAAAAGCACTCCAAGGAGGTTTTTCACTTTGGTGGGGTGGGGGCGGGGGAGGCGGGCCCCTTCTCGGACCCCCGTCTGGCTGGGCAGCATGATACTCCGGGGGGGCAGGCACAGGTGTCCCCCACCTGCGGGCTTGTAGGGTGGTGATGGTCCCTGGTATTGCGCGCTGGCACCTGGCACGTGCCCATGTGCCCAGAAATGCTCGCTTGGTGCCGGGAACGGTGATTGGGAAATACACTTGGCGTCGGTGCGCCCCCTGCTGGTGCGTCATGCCTGGGCTGCGCTGCAGTCACCTGGCCCTCCGATGGGGCATCCTGGCTTGTCCTCCCCAACCCCGGTGACCTGGAACCCTGGTACTTTCCAGTTTGGGTATGGAAGGAGGGGCTCTTTTCAGGGCACGTCGATGTGCGCACACAGACATGGGGGCCTCGAAGTCCTCCACTTTGTCCGTGGAGAGCCCTGTATCTCAGGAACCAGGCCATTTCTGGCAAGCTGAGCGGCACCCTGTTCCCCTTTTAGTGATGGTTCACACACCCAGGCAAAGATCAAGGCTGGAGGGGGCGGGAAATCTAGGCCTCAGGGTCACTCCAGGGTCATGCTGCAGCACAGAGCTGGGCCTGGGGTGAAGCTCTGAGCTTGGGTACAGGGAGTGTGCTCAGAGAATCTGGCCTTCCATGGGGCTGGCCAGCAAGGCAGAGGGGTTGACAGAAACTGGGGGGGTCAGGAGCAAAGGTAATCCAGGTTTTATCTGAGGAGGACTCTGGATGAGGTCTGAGCCCAAAGTTTCTAGCCCCACACAGACAGCTGGGCCTTCCTCCTGTTCACATGACCAGTAGGAACAGAGGTTCCCTAACTTCCTCTGTCACAGAGCGCATTTCACACACCCTGTGTGGTCGGAACGCTCTTCCTCAACCCCAACCTGAGTTCTTGCTGTGGTTTGAGTCCATTTCTTTTCATCATATCCTCTGCCTGACCATCACTGGGTCCACGCTGCTTTTTTTTTTTTCTCTCTCAAACATTAGAGACCTCTGTGACGACCATTCTACCCTGAGCACTGACAGGGAGGAACCGTGTTGGGAGTGAAGCAAGGAGGTTCACAGTCAGATTGGTAGAAGGACTTCCCAAGTCTTAGCTTCTGTGGCAGGGGACAGGGACCCTTTGGGATGGTTTGCTTTTCTACATATCTGATGCCCCTCTTGGCAGGGTGGCCAGGGACATGACTGCTTTCGTTCTCCTCGCTCTCTCAGCCCTGCACCCCCTGCCCTCTGTGTGCGCCTCAGGTGCAAGGGGTCCCCAGGCGTCTTGCCTAGGGCCTCGTCCTTAAATCCCACCCAGGCAAGCCGAAGACAGGTGCTTGGGCCAGCGAGAGGAAGTGGCATTCTGTCTGATGGAGGTCTTTGGGCTCTGGCTCTTATTCAAGAAGACAAGATTGGTTGACCTAGAATGTGTAGCCAATCCCCTGAAGGGAGGGGAGGGAGGGGGTAGGTTGGAAGAGAGGTCTGGGTCTGCTCCCTGCTCACCCCTGGAGCTGAAGTCAAGGCCAAGATGCGGCACTTCCAGGCTTTTTCGAGTGGCCCGTCACCTCACCTCATCGTACCCAGAGCCTGGTCACCTCGGCAACGGCATCTCTTACGAATCTCAACTTCTACGTTTTCCATGCACCCCCTAAAAAGAAAATGACCGGAATCTGCACTCTCAATCAAAGTCTCTTCCCCTTGCTTGTTTCCTTCTCCTCTTCTGGGTGACACAATTTACGACTCTGTCCAATTCTCCAGTCTAGACCTGCACCTTGGGGCCACGCCCCAGCCGACTCACTCCCCCGGCCCCACATCCCCGACTGCCCCTTCCTGGTCTCCTCTCAGCCAGCTCCACCCTAGAGGATTCCTCCTCTCCACTGGGCTCTCCTGAAACACAGAGCGGGTTTTTTTCTCCTCCCCCCCACCAGGGAAGGGAGGGCATAGGGGTTTCAGCCCCACCCTCAGGAAGATGCGTCTTCCCCCCCTCCCCTCCTGTTCTGTGGTACTTCCTCTCTGGCTGACTTAGCTGACAGCACCCAGCCCCAGGGCTAGGTCCCAGGGACAGGCTACGCTGCCTCGCCCTGGCCCTGGGATTGGCACCAGCATCCAGCCAGTCCTTGGCAAAGCCTGTGAGTACCCTGGGTGGTGGTGGGTGGTGGGTGGGTGTGGAGGTGGCAGGGGGCGGGGGCTGGGGTGAGGGCAGCCTGCCCAGCGATAAGAGGAATTGGGAGGCTTTGTTCCCACTGCTCATTCACTATCTCCTCCCTGTGTAGTGGGCAGACGGCTGGAGGACGTCCAGGGACCCAGGAGTCAAAGGCTGGGTCTTGGTCAGAGCAGTAGACTGCTGGCCTTTCAAGGGACTGGGTTTGTCCCTGGGTTTCAGGGTTTCTAACGGAAGGATGCTGGAAAGGTCTGGAAAGACTGCGGCAGCCGTGGCTGTCTGTTTTGCAAGTGTGTGTGTGGGGGGGGGTGGGGGGGTGGTGGTCAGGAAGGGGCCCTGTGGTCTGATCAGGAAAGCAGAATTTCTCGTCTGAACCCCACTTCCCAACCCTGGATCAGCAGGATCGCCTTGGTGCCCCGCCCTCACGGGGCCTCCACTCTCACTCTCCAGGTGCTTGCCATGGCCGTGAACATGACCACCCCCTCCAGGGCCACGTCTGCTATGGATGCCCTCATCCCCCGACTGGCCATCATTTTACTCTCGGTGGCAATGGTCCTGGGGCTGCCTGGAAATGGCTTCGTGGTATGGAGCATCCTGGCAAAAATGCGGAAGCGCTCTGTCACGGCGCTGATGGTGTTGCACTTGGCGCTGGCTGACCTGGCTGTGCTGCTCACCGCCCCCTTTTTCCTCTCCTTCCTCGCCCTGCGCACCTGGGTCTTTGAACTGGCGGGCTGCCGCCTCTGCTTCTACGTCTGTGGGGTCAGCATGTACGCCAGCGTCCTGCTCATCACGGCCATGAGTCTGGACCGCTCGCTGGCCGTGGCCCGCCCCTTCTTGTCCCAGAAGCTGCGCACCAAGGCGATGGTGAGTCGGGTGCTGGCAGGCATCTGGGTGGCGTCCGTGGTGCTGGCCACACCCGTCCTGGTGTACCGCCACGTGGAAGTGTTAGGGGACAACAGGACCCGGATGTGCCAGGTGACATACCCCAAGGGCCACATGGCCTTCCACCTGCTCTTTGAGACCATCACGGGCTTCTTGCTGCCCTTCCTGGCCATCGTGGCCAGCTACTCGGACATCGGGCGCCGTCTGCAGTCCAGGAACTTCCGCCGCAGCCGCCGCACGGGCCGTCTGGTGGTGCTGATCATCCTGGCCTTCGCGGCCTTCTGGCTGCCCTACCACCTGGTGAACCTGGCCGAGGCGGGCCGCTCGCTGGCCGGCCTGAGCCCGAAGGACGGGGCGGTGGGCGCGCAGCTGGTCCTGGCGCGCAAGGTGCTCATCGCGCTCGCCTTCCTGAGCAGCAGCGTGAACCCCGTGCTGTACGCGTGCGCCGGCGGCGGCCTGCTGCGCTCTGCCGGCGTGGGCTTCGTCGCCAAGATGTTGGAGGCCACGGGCTCCGAGGTGTCCAGCGCCCGCCGCAGGGGCACCCTGGGCCACACCGTGAAGGGCACCCCCATCCCGCCCCAGCGGGAGCCCGAGCCCGAGCCCACGGAGAGCCTAGCCACCTCCACCAACGCCCTGGATGAAGGGAACTGAAACGGACCTGCGCCTTGGGGGTGGAAGGGTGCTCTGTCCCTCGCTCGGCCTGACCCAGTTCTGTCCCCCAGGGAGGAGGGTGAGCCTGGGGGCTGGGCGGAAGAGCGAAAAGGGAGGGGCGAGTGTGCTGGGGCCTGACTCCCAGGGGCGTGGGGCTTCACTCTGAGAACCGAAGTCTGAAATTGGGTCAACCCCGGGAGAGCCGCCCAAAGTGGAGAGTCACATCCTTTAGTTGCCCGTGATTTTCAACTTGGCCAGGGGCCCCTCGCTCCCCTTCCAACAAAAATAAACAAATCACAGCCAAAAAGAAAAAAAAAAACACAACAATTGAGCTGTGGATGTGTCCCGTTGGTTTTCGTGGATTCACGGCAGTGCCTGGCATGCAGAGAGAACGGGGGTCCCCTCCTGGCTGCGCGAGTTGAACTGCCACCCTCACCAGGAAACAGTCACAGGCTTGGAAACCTGCGGTGGGTTCCCTAGTCAGCGAGGTGGTGAGTCTGGGGTTTTTTTTTTTTAGAGGGGTGGTGGTGGTGGTAATCTTTGCAGAAGCAGTTGCCAGCCCTTTCTTCGGCGGGTCCCCACCACCAACCTCTAGGTTATTTGTCAGACGGCGCCACCTGCCTAAAAGATGGGGCTCCATGAAGGGCAGAGACCTCATCCCAGCTCCCTGGAGTAGCCCCCTCAGAAAAAGGGCCTGGGCTAGCTAGCTTGCAAATGTCACCTGCCCTTAGACACATTCTTGTGGGCACAAAGGGCTCAACCACGAAATGTTGGTGATTAAAAACCACCAGGCGCTCCAGGAAGACAAGGCTGTCTGCTTCCACCGTTATCTCCCTCCTCGGCAAAACTCGGGGGGCAGTTCAAGTGTGCCCTAATTCGGAATGAAAGCGCAGGCAGGCAGTGGGTCTTTTTTTTTTTTTTATTATCGTATCTTGTTTTGCTTACAGAAACAGGACCTCCGGCGGGGCTGGGGGTGGGGGGTAAGTGCTGGGCGGCTGAACAGAGAGGTGGCTGTTTCCAGTCTGCGTGTGGTTCTGCTGGGGGCAGACGAGGCAGTGGGCTGGCGTCCTCACTCGCGGCTAGGGAGTGAGACACAGGGACAGTCCCTCCCAAGTCTGCCCTAAAGGTGGTGGGGAGGAAATGGGGTGACGAGGAGACGCCTCTGAAGACTTCCAAGCCGAGCAGGCTCCAATTCAAGCCCCCAGGCGGGTGGGAGGCACAGCTGGGATGTTCAAGCTAGGCCTGGACCCAGGGCCACATCCAGGAGGACTCAACCCAGCCAAGGGGGTCCTCCAGTACCATCAACCGTGCCACTCCAGCCCGAGGCTTGAACTATCCTGGCTGTGGGCCTCTTTTACCCAGCTCCTGGTCAGCGGCAAGTCGGAGGATGAGGTTTCCTTCCCGTGCCGGGGCGCACAAGCACCCACTCAAAGGCCTCCTTGTGACCACAGCCTCTCTGGACGCTTGCCTCTGCCCTCTGACCCCTGTGCCTGCTCCTGCTGCAGCCTCTCTGGCCCTCCCATGCCGCACGGGGGTGGGGGGGTGTCTGTGTGCGTTTTTCCATGAGGTTGCTCTTGTCCCATTGAGACGCCCAGCGAGACTTCCTCGCAGCTGGGCATGCCTCCTGGAAATAGCGGGTACCCTCTGGGACAGTAAAACCTGCAATTTCTCTCGTCCTTCATAAAATCCCACTTGAATTGCACAACCGGCCTTGGCGTGAATTCTTAAATCGTGAGAAGCCGAGAACCGAGGTATTACCCATGACTCTCCAGTAGGCTCTTGGTCGATCCCACGGGCCTGCTGTGTCAGGGCCAACTTGACGAGGGTGGGTGTGAGACCCGCAGGGGAGCCAATGGCGGAGGGCCGCCTCACCCCCACAGCCTCCCGGCCTGCCTCAGGCCCTCCTGAGGAAACCAAACAGCACTGCCATGACATCATCCACCCAGGAGCCTGTGAGAGAGTTTTGCTAATGTGACTCCCCAACTTCCTGCCAATAAGCTTCATCCACTCAGCGGGAGACCATCTAGGGGGTCCTCCAACTTTTAAAACAGGGGGCCAGTTCACTGTCCCTTGGACCGTGGGAGGGCCGGACTATAGTTAAAAAACAAAAAACAGTAACAATGAACAAATTCACTGAGTCAGCTGCTAAGCGGGACAGCAATGGTGGTGGCAGAAACACCTGGCGAGGCGGATAAATGTCCTTGGTGGCCCGCATGTGGCCTGCGGGCCATAGTTTAGGGTCCCCTGACAGTGGTTCTTAATCTTCCTAATGCCTCGACCCTTGAATACAGTTCCTCGTGTAGGGTTGATCACCCCAACCATTATTTTCCTTGCTACTTCTTAACTGTCTTTTTGCTACTGGTAGGAATCAGGCGACCCCTGTCAAAAGGTTGCTCAATTCCCAAGGCATCACAACCCACAGGATGAAAACTGCTGATCCAGGGAATCTCCATCCTTTTCTTCCCACCTAGAGTTCACGCGCCAACAGTCCAGCACACGCCATGGCACAGGGGGGGCCTTCTGCGTTCCTGGTCACCTCCACCCCCAGGAAGCAAAGATTCCCCCCCAGGTGAGAGGACTTGAGTCCTTATGTGCTAGGGATGGCTGTTGGTTTAGCTTCGGCCCCCATTCTGCTCAAGCGACATTTTGGGACGCTGGATGTGTCCGTGGAACCCATGGTTTTGAAATCTCTCTGGAAGACTCACCAGGGAAGCCAGCCGCCACATTCCCTGAGCAACCGCTAGAGAAAGTCTTATTCCCAACGGCTAGGGAATAAGCCGTCAAGGTGATGCTGAGCAGAAGGATGTGGGAGGAAGTAGCGGTGGAGGGCATCTGATAGACCCGATTGGGGGGAGGGATCCCCAAGTTGTCCACAAGGACCAGTAGGAAGCATGGTGGGCCGTCTGAGGAGAGGGGCTAAAACTGGGAGGGACCTGGGAGGGCTTCCCGGGCGTCTAACTCCCTTTGCCTGCCAGACCTGTGTTAGGTGCTTCTTTCGCGGTGACGGAACAAACAAGGGTCACCTGGCATTGCCCCGGCTGTCCCTTCTGAGGTTTGTGAGCAGGTGGTAGGAGAGGACAAGTCCTTGATCGGAATCATGCAGGTCAAGCCCCTTCCGCTTCCCAGTGTGCCCCGTACTGGACTCTGGTTGGCCGGCGGGCAGGAAGTCTGAGGCAGTCGCCTTCCTGAGTTTGCAAACACAACATCCACTTGCATCACCCCGGCTCACCCGGGTTCAACAGAGAAGCAGTCGGTTTGGCAAGAGACAAAAAAAGGACCATCTCCTCTAACTCTACCCAGAGTTCCCGGCAGCAGTCGGCTCCCAGATACCCCGAGTCTTGTGGCTGGGGGTCTCGGGAGACTCAGCTGAGGGTGGCTGAGGGGGGTCCAGTGCGTGTCAAGTCTGTGTTCAGGAAGTAGGTGCAGAGCTGCCCTTTGCCTTTGACTTTGATGATGCCCCGTCGGTAGCAGGGGTAGCCTAGGGACTGCAGGGCCCGAGCGGTCTCCTCAGTCACCTGCAATGGGAAGGCGGTCGAAGGGCATGTGGGTGACCCTGCCCCGTCTGCCCACCCTCCCCCCATGCCTCCAGCGTGGCCCGCTCACTTGAATCTTGCCCAGGACGCCTGTACTCTCCATGCGGCTGGCCACATTCACCGTGTTACCCCAGATGTCATATTGTGGCTTTTGGGCTCCAATGACGCCAGCCACCACCGGTCCATGGTTTAACCCTGGTTGAGAGGGGCGGGGGACAAAGAGGGGACCTTGATGGAGGCAGGTTTTGAGGAAGGAGGGGGTGAAGGGAGAAGGCCTGGGGAGTCTTAGAGGAGAGGGGAGGTCTCTGGGCCCCAGGAGTCTAGTTTAGGGGCAGGATTCAGTAGTCCCAAGACTCAGAAGGGAGGAGGAGTGGGGCAGGGGCAGGAAGTGGTGTCCCAGGGATGTCCTGGGGTCGCTCACAAAGGACCTGGACTGGTCGGGGAAGAGCTTGAGAAGAGGAGGAAGTGCTGGATGTCCCTGCCAGGGAGGGGGGCCCTCACCCACACGCAGGCGGAAGTTGTTGAAGGAGTGTTTGTTGATGACGTCCAGCTTAGAGCCCAGAGCCACGGCAAATTCCACCATGGTGCCAAGGTGACTGCAGCTCCGCTCGGCATCCTGGTAAGGGGCCGCCCGCCGGGGTGGGCCCAGGAGGGAACAGGAATAAGTGCCCTGGACGGGCCCATCCACCAGAGTCCACGGTCAGCAGCTGAGGCAGGGGGAATCGTACCTGCTGGGCGTCCTGGCCGGCAGCGGCATTTAAACCTGTGGCTGCCATGTAGCTGCTGCCGATGGTCTTGATTTTCTCCACTCCGCTGAACTTGGGCTTGGAGAGCAGCTGTGAAGGTTAGAGTCTGTGGTTTCATTCTCTCGGGCTTTTCTCTCCCACGAGCCCAGCCCCAGGTCTCGGGAGCCGGGGGGGATCAGGGTGGAGTCACGGCAGGGGCCGAGTGGCCAGAGTCAGGGAGGAAAAAAGGCTGGGGGGGGGCGGGCGGGGAAGAAGCTGGGTGCGAGGCTGCCAGGGCGGGCGGGCATCACCTCATCGAAGTCCGCGATGATCTCATTGAGCAGTCGCAGGCATTCCAGCCCCTCGTGGTTGACGTTGGATTCTGAGTAGAACTCCTTGAAGTCGGGGACAGAGGCGAAGAGCACGCACACGCACTCGTAGGACTGGTGATAGAGGTCCTGGAGAGGGCCGGGGGGTGGGGGGGCAGGGTGAGCACCATCTCCTTCTTCCCCAGACTAGGTTTGTGTGAGACCCTCCTACTGTGCGCACGCTCCTTCCATAGAAGGAGGATCTGGACAGTGGGACGGGAACCAGGCCAGCGACTCCTGGGGGTGGGATTTGGGAGTCAGAGGTGGGCATCTTTGTGGTTTTCTGAGAGGTGAAGGAGATGGGAAGATCTGTTTTGCGTCATACAAGTTCACAAAGGTCAAGGTCTCCATCCGACTCAGGTGAGTAGCAACTGGGGAGGTGGTCTTTGGGGCTCGTGAGCAGCCATCAAATGTGCTACCATTAGTTCCCCTCGCTCCCCTCCCCCCGCCTCCCGCCCCGGTCTGGAGGAAGAAGAGTGATTACAAAATATATTAGCAAGACATATGGAAACCATTCGTCCAATGGGCTCGCGAAACACCCAATCCCCAGTCTCCATAACCCTGAGACCTGAAGAACTAGATAGTGCCCAGCTGCCACTAGCCAGCGCTCTGAGGGCAGGAGAAGGTCCTAGACAAAGCAGGAAAACTGCGCCAACCCAATTTCAAAATTCTAAAGAAATAAGCGTCACTGGTCGGAAAGGGATGGGAGCAACCCCTCAGATGGTCCCCATTCAGCCTTTAGGTCTAGAGTGGCAGAATAATGAACCGTTCAGGATTTTTGAAAAGGCAGTAGCGGCAACTCAATGGGTTAGGAAAGGCAACTCGAAGGGTTAGGAAAGGGGCCGGGACAGAAGCAGGAAACGCCCCGAGAGAGCACAGACTAGATGCGCATACATCCAGGGGCTGGCAGTGGGCGAGCTGAAACAAAACGTGCAGGAATCATTCAAGGTCCGGCTGACGACCGACTTGGTAAACCTTCACTTGATGTGGAATTTAAAATAAAGTTTTTAAAAACGACACCAGAGAAGAGACCCAAGTTTGGAGTCAGGGTCACTTCCCGTCTAGAACTGGGAATTGCATGGAAACCGTCTGTCTGTCCTGACTTCTTCTGCCTGGGACGTCCTGAGCCAGACACAAGAGCGTACGACGCGGAAGAGAAAACAGAACCGTGACAGGGAAAACGGCGCCGGGGGTGAGGGTGGGTGGGGGGGAAGCAGGCTAAGATGGCAAAGACAGAAGTGGCCCTGAGAGTTCCAGCAGCCATCATGAAGAGAGAAACAGGATCGCTTAGAAGACTAGATTGGGGCGGGGGTAAGGGGGTAAGGGCGGGGAAGCTTCCACCAGTGAAGCTGGTCTCCCTTCCTGTGTGCCAGGAGCACGTGTGTGTGTCCAGAGCAAAGGAGAGGGTGCCCACACCCAGTGCCTTCCTTGTGGTCCCACGGAGAGGGACCTGGGAGGATCTGCAGCAGCGCTGGCGGTCTGGTGGCATGGGGCTGCTACCTGCCAGGGCTGGCGGTTTGAAACCACCCCTCTGCGCCACGGGAGGGAGATGGGGCTTTCGACTCGTGTAAAAACAAAATGACAGCCTGGGAAACACGCAGAGGGCGGTTAAGCTCTTGCTCGTCCTGGAAAGTGGCTCTACGGTCACGCGATGGCAGTGAGATGTGAGAGCAGCGTTCAGGAGCCCTGGTCCCACACCGCCTCAGAGCTGGGCTGGAACCCAAAGGTCAACACTTGGAACCCAGGGGCTTCCTGGGAGAAGGGGCCGGGTCTGTCCCTGTAAAGATGACAGCCCGGGAACTCCCTCTAGTGTGCTTGGAGTCAGAATACACGCGCAAAAGCAGAGAAGCATCAACCAGGCTTTCTGTACCTGCTCTGTCCAACCCGGTGGCCACTAGCTGCCTGCGGCCGCCTGGTGTGACTACGGGGCAGAATCGTTCATTCTCACAAACATCAGAT
Organism: Nesogale talazaci; assembly: GCA_004026705.1. Classification (NCBI taxonomy): domain Eukaryota; kingdom Metazoa; phylum Chordata; class Mammalia; order Afrosoricida; family Tenrecidae; genus Nesogale; species Nesogale talazaci. Next base: position 14,279 of record PVJH01042694.1, read on the forward strand.
GGAAAGGTAGACGGCTAGGGGGCTACCACATGGGAGAGGCGCCGAGGCCCGGCTGGACGGTGTTCTCCAGCAAACGCTGGATG
>PVJH01042695.1:0-14122 GCA_004026705.1 Nesogale talazaci
CGCTATGAAAAAACAGGTAAGCTTCGAAGACAACACCAATGAAAATGCTGCATTCATCACTGTGTTACTGTGAGACAAAGGAAGATACACGAATGATTTTCCTATAGAGAGTAATGTGGAACCTCTGTTTGAGAAAACGAGAAGACTGCAATTCAATTACCCGTTTCGTACGAAATAATCGATGTGTTTCTTGTTGTGTGGGAAATGCTAACTAAATAAGAGCATCCTAGAGCAATGCTATACGTTTCCTAAAGGAAAACTCACCAATCTGAAAAACACAGTGAAACTGTCATTGGAGAATGCAGAGAAATCACTTGGAAACATTGTAGAAAGAGAGCAGGAGCGCTATCAAAAACCACATAAGCTTAGAAGACAACACGAATGAAAATGCTGCCTTCATGACTATGTTACTGTGAGAAAAAGGAAGATACACGAATGATTTTCCTATAGACTGTAACGTGGAACCTCTGTTTTAGAGAACAAGAAGCCTGCAATTCAATTACCCGCTTCATACGAAATAATCAATATGTTTCTTTTGGTGTGGGAAATACTAAATAGATAAGAGCATCCTACAGCAAAGCTATACCAGTCCTACAGGAAAACTCACCAATCTGAAAAAACACAGTGAAACTGTCATTGGAGAGTGCAGAGAAATCTCTTGGAAACACTGTGTAAAGAGAGAGCAGGAGCGCTATGAAAAACCACATAAGCTTAGAACAACACTAATGAAAATGCTGCATTCATGACTGTGTTACTCTGAGACAAAGGAAGATACACGAATGATTTTCCTGTAGATTGTGACATGGAACTTCTGTTTGAGAAAACGAGAAGACTGCAATTCAATTTCCCGTTTCGTACGAAATAATCAATGTGTTTCTTGTTGTGTGGGAAATGCTAACTAAATAAGAGCATCCTAGAGCAATGCTACACGTTTCCTAAAGGAAAACTCACCAATCTGAAAAACACAGTGAAACTGTCATTGGAGAATGCAGAGAAATCTCTTGGAAACGCTGTGAAAATAGAGAGCAGGAGCGCTATGAAAACCACATAAGCTTAGAAGACAACACTAATGAAAATGCTGCATTCATGACTGTGTTACTCTGAGACAAAGGAAGATACACGAATGATTGTCCTATAGACTGTAACGTGGAACTTCTCTTTGAGAAAACAAGAAACCTGCAATTCAATTACCCGCTTAGTAGGAAATAATGAATATGTTTCCTGTGGTGGGGGAAATACTAACTAAATAAAAGTATTCTAGAGCAATGCTATACGTTTCCTAAAGGAAATCTCACCATTCTGAAAACCACAGTGAAACTGTAATTGGAGAGTGCAGAGAAATCTCTTGGAAACGCTGTGTAAAGAAAGAGCAGCAGCGCTATGATAAAGCACATAAGCTTAGAACAACACTAATGAAAATGCTGCATTCATGACTGTGCTACTGTGAGACAAAGGAAGATACAAGAATGATTTTCCTGTATATTGTAACATGGAACTTCTGATTGAGAAAACAAGATGCCTGCAATTCAATTACCCGCCTCATTCGAAATAATCAATATGTTTCTTGTGGTGTGGAAAATACTAACTAAATAAGAGCATCATAGAGCAAAGATATACCTTTCCTATAGGAAAACTCACCAATCTGAAACACACAGTGAAACAGTCATTGGAGAGTGCAGAGAAATTTCTTGGAAACATTGTATAAAGAGAAGAGGAGCGCTATGAAAAACAACATAAGCTTAGAAAACAACACTAATGAAAATGCTGCATTCATGACAGTGTTACTGTGAGACAAAGGAAGACACACGAATGATTTTACTATAGACTGTAACGTAGAACCTCTGAGAAAACAAGAAGCCTGCAATTCAATTACCTGCTTCGTACGAAATAATCAATATATTCCTTATGGTGTGGGAAATAATAACTAAATAAGAGCATCTTAGAGCAGAGCTATTCCTTTCTAAAGGAAAACTCACCAATCTGAAACACACAGTGAAACTGTCCTTGGAGAGTGCAGAGAAATCTCTTGAAAACGCTGTGTAAAGAGAGAGCAGGGGCGCTATGAAAAAACAGGTAAGCTTCGAAGACAACACCAATGAAAATGCTGCATTCATGACTGTGTTACTGTGAGACAAAGGAAGATACACGAATGATGTTCCCATAGAGAGTAATGTGGAACGTCTGTTTGAGAAAACGAGAAGACTGCAATTTAATTACCCGTTTCGTACGAAATAACCAATGTGTTTCTTGTTGTGTGCGAAATGATAACTAAATAAGAGCATCCTATAGCAAAGCTATACTTTTCTTAAAGGAAAACTCATCAAACTGAAAAACACAGTGAAACTGTCATTGGAGAGTGCAGAGATATCTCTTGAAAACACTGTGTAAAGAGAGAGCAGGAGCGCTATGAAAAACCACATAAGGTTAGAACAACACTAATGAAAATGCTGCATTCGTGACTGTGTTACTCTGAGACAAAGGAAGATACATGAATGATTTTCCTGTAGATTGTGACATGGAACTTCTGATTGAGAAAACAAGAAGCCTACAATTCAATTACCCGCTTAGTACAAAATAATCAATGTGTTTCCTGTGGTGGGGGAAATACTAACTAAATAAAAGTATTCTACAGCAATGCTATACATTTCCTAAAGGAAAACTCACCAATCTGAAAAACACAGTGAAACTGTCATTGGAGAGTGCAAAGAAATCTCTTGAAATCACTGTGTAAAGAGAGATCAGGAGCCTATGAAAAACCACATAAGCTTAGAAGACAACACGAATGAAAATGCTGCCTTCATGACTGTGTTACTGTGAGGAAAAGGAAGATACACGAATGATTGTACTAAAGATTGTAACGTGGAACCTCCGTTTAAGAAAACAAGAAGACTGCAATTCAATTACCTGTTTCGTACGAAATAATCAACATTTTTCTTGTGGTGGGGGAAATAAGAACTAAATAAGAGCATTGTAGAGCAAAGCTATACATTTCCTAAAGGAAAACTCACCAATCTGAAAACACAGTGAAACTGTCACTGGAGAGTGCAGAGAAATCGCTTGAAAACACTGTGTAAAGAGAGAGGAGGAGTGCTATGAAAAACCACAAAAGCTTAGAAGACAACACTAATGAAAATGCTGCATTCATGACTGTGTTACTGTGAGACAAAGGAAGATACACGAATGATTTTCCTATAGATTGAAACGTGGAACTTCTGTTTGAGAAAACAAGAAGCCTCCGATTCAATGACCTGCTTCGTACGAAATAATCAATATGTTTCTTGTGGTGTGGGAAATACTAACTAAATAAAAGCATCCTAGAGCAAAGCTATACCTGTCCTACAGGAAAACTCACCAATCTGAAAAACACAGTGAAACTGTCATTGGAGAGTGCAGAGAAATCTCTTGAAAACTCTGTGTAAAGAGAAAGCAGGAGCGCTATGAAAAACCAAATAAGCTTCGAAGCCAACACTAATGAAAATGCTGCATTCATGAATGTGTGACCGTGAGACAAAGGAAGATACAACAATGATTTTCCTATAGACTGTAATGTGGAACCTCTGTTTGAGAAAACAAGAAGGTTGAAATACAATTACCCTTTTCGTACGAAATAATCAATGTGTTTCTTGTGGTGAAAGAAACTCTAATTACATGAGAGCATCATGGAGTAAAGCTATACCTGTCCTACAGGAAAACTCACCAATCTGAAAAACACAGTGAAACTGTCATTGGAGAGTGCAGAGAAATCTCTTGAAAACACTGTGTAAAGAGAGAGCAGGAGCCTATGAAAAACCACATAAGCTTAGAAGACAACACTAATGAAAATGCTGCCTTCATGACTGTGTTACTGTGAGACAAAGGAAAATAAACGAATGATTTTCCTATAGACTGTAATGTGGCACCTCTGTTTGCGAAAATAAGAAGGCTGCAATGCAATTACCCGTTTCGCATCAAATAACCGATGTGTTTCTTGTCGTGTGGGAAATACTAAATAAATAAGAGCATTGTAGAGCAAAGCTATAACTTTCCTAAAGGAAAACTCACCAATCTGAAAAACACAGTGAAACTGTGGTTGAAGAGTGCAGAGAAATTGCTTGAAAACGCTGTGGAAAGAGAGAGCAGGAGCGCTATGAAAAACCACACAAGCTTAGAAGACAACACTAATGAAAATGCTGCCTTCATGACTGTGTTACTGTGAGACAAAGGAAGATACAGGAATGATTTTCCTATAGAATGTAACGTGGAACCTCTGTTTGAGAAAACAAGAAGTCTGCAATTCAAGTACCCGTTTCGCACGAAAAAATCAATGTGTTTCTTGTGGTGTAGGGAAATAAGAACTAAATAAGAGCATTCTAGAGCAAAGCTATACCTTTCCTACAGGAAAACTCACCAATCTGAAAAACACAGTGAAACTGCCATTGGAGAGTGCAGAGAAATCACTTGAAAACGCTGTGTAAAGAGAAAGCAGGAACGCTATGAAAAATGACAAAAGCATAAGACAACACTAATGAAAATACTGCATTCATGACAGTGTTACTGTGAGAAAAAGGAAGATAAACGAATGACTTTCCTATAGACTGTAACGTGGAACCTCTATTTGAGAAAACAAGAGCCTGCAATTCAATTACCCATTTGGTCGGAAATAATCAATGTGTTTCTTTGGGTGTGGGAAATACTAACTAAATAAGAGCATTCTAGAGCAAAGCTATACCTTTCCCAAAGGAAAACTCACCAATCTGAAAGACACAGTGAATCTGTCAATGGAGAGTGCTGAGAAATCTCTTGAAAACGGTGTATAAGAGAGAGCAGGGGCGCTATGAAAAACCACATAAGCTTAGAAGACAATACTAATGAAAATGCTGCATTCATGACTGTGTTACTGTGAGACAAAGGAAGATACACGAATGATTTTCCTGTAGACTGTAACGTGGAACCTCTGTTTGAGAAAACAAGAAGCCTGCAATTCAATTACCCGTTTCGCATGAAATAATCAATGCTTTTCTTGTGGTGTGGGAAATAAGAACTAAATAAGAGCATTCTAGAGCAAAGCTATACCTTTCCTACAGGAAAACTCACCAATGGGTGAGTTCATCAATGGGTGTCTTTTGGTGTCAGAAATACTAACTAAATAAGATCATTCCGATTGGAAGCTATAACTTTCCTCAAGGAAAACTCAGCAATCTGAAATACACAGTGAACTGTGATTGGAGAGTGCAGAGTAATATCTTGAAAATGCTGTGTAAAGAGAGAGCTGGAGCGCTTTGAAAAACCACATAAGGTTAGAAGACAACATTAATGAAAACGCAGCATTGATGACTGTGTTTCTATGAGACAAACCAAGATACAAGCATATCTTTCCTATAGGCTGTAAAGTGGAACCACTGTTTGAGGAAACAAGAAACCTCTGCAAGTTCTTTATTCGTTTTGTCCAAACTGATCAGTGGTTATCTTTTGGTGTGAGCAATACTAACTAAATAAGAGCATTCTAGTTCGAAGCTATTACATTTCTGTTGGAAAACTCTGCAATCTGATAAACACAGTGAAACTGAGATTGGAGAGTGCAGAGAAATCTCTTGAAAGCGATGTGTAAAGAGAGAGCAGGAGCGCTATGAAAAACCACATAAGTTTAGAAGAAAACGTTAATGAAAATGCTGCATTGATGACTGTGTTACTGTGAGTAAAAGCAAAGTACAAGTATATATTTCCTATAGGGAGTAACATGGAATCACTCTTTGAGGAAACAAGAAACTTCTGCAATCTCCTTATTCGTTTTCTCCAAACTTCTGAATAAGTGTTTATGGTGTGATAAATACTAACTAAATAAGAGCATTCTAGTGCGAAGCTGTATGTTTCCTCAAGGAAAACTCAGTAGTCTGAAAAACACAGTGAAACTGTGATTGGAGAATGCACAGAAATCTCTTGATAACGCTGTGTAAAAAGAGAGCTGGAGCGCTCTGAAAAACCACAAAATGTAGAAGACAACATTAATGAAAATGCTGCATTGATGACTGTGTTATCATGATACAAAGCAAGATACAAGCATATCTTTCCTATATCCTGTAATGTAGAACCGCTGTTTGAGGAAACAAGAAACCTCTGTAAGTTCATTATTGGTTTTGTCCAAACTCATCAATGGGTAGCTTGTGGTGTGAAAATTACTAACCAAATAAGAGCATTCTAGTTGGAAGCTATTACTTTCCTGTTGGAAAACTCAGCAATCTGATAAACACAGTGAAACTGTGATTGGGGAGTGCAGAGAAATCTCTTGAAAATACTGTGTAAAGGGAGAGCAGAAGGGCTATGAAAAACCACATGAGTTTAGAAGACAACGTTAATGGAAATGCTGCATTGATGATTGTGTTACTCTAAGACAAAGCAAGATACAAGTATATCTTTCCTATAGGCAGTAACATGGAACCGCTGTTTGAGGAAACAAGAAACCTCTGCATTCTCCTTATTCGTTTTCTCCAAATTTATGAATAGGTGTTTGTGGTGTGAAAAATACTAACTAAATAAGAGCATTCTAGTGCAAACCTACAACTTTCATCAAGGAAAACTCAGCAATCTGAAAAACACAGTGAAACTGTGATTGGAGAGTGCAGCGTAATCTCTTGAAAACGCTGTGTAAAGAGAGAGCAGGAGTGCTAGGAAAAACCACATAAGGTTAGAAGACAACATTAATGAAAATGCTGCATTGATGACTGTGTTACTATGAGACAAAGCAAGATACAAGCACATTTCTCCTATAGGCTGTAATGTGGAACTCCTGTTTCAGGAAACAAGAAACCTCGGCAAGTACTTTAATCGTTTTGTCCAAACTGATCAAGGGTATCTTGCGGTGTGAGAATTACTAACTAAAGAAGAGCATTCAAGGAGGAAGCTATTACTTTCCTGATGGAAAACTCCGCAATCAGAAAAACACAGTGAAACTGTGATTGGAGAGTGCAGAGAAATCTCTTGAAAACGCTGTGTAAAGACAGAGCAGGAGCGCTATGAAAAACCGCATAAGGTTAGAAGAAAACATTAATGAAAATGCTGCATTGATGACTGTGTTACTGTGAGACAAAGCAAGATACAAGCATATCTTATAGGCTGTAAGGTGGATACCCTGCTTGAGGAAACAAGAAACTTCTGCAAGTTCCATATTCGTTTTGTCCAAACTTATCAAAGGTTGTCTTGTGGTGTGAGAAATAATAACTAAATAAGAGCATTCCAGTGTGAAGCTATAACTTTCCTCAAGGAAAACTCAGCAATGTGGAAAACACAGTGAAACTATGATTGGAGAGTGCAGAGAAATCTCTTGAAAACGCTGTGTAAAGAGAGAGCAGGAGCGCTATGAAAAATCACATAAGGTTAGAAGACAACATTAATGAAAATGCTGCATTGATGACTGTGTTACTATGAGACAAAGCAAATACAAGCATATCTCTCCTTTAGGCTGTTATGTGGAACCACTGTTTGAGGAAACCAGAAACCTTGGCAAGTTCTTTATTCGTTTTGTCCAAACTCATCGATGGGTATATTGTGGTGTGAGAATTACTAACTAAATAAGATCATTCAAGGTGGAAGCCATTATTTTCCTGTTGGAAAACTCAGCAATATGAAAAACACAGTGAAACTGTGATTGGAGACTGCAGAGTAATCTCTTGAAAACTCTGTGTAAAGAGAGAGCAGGAGCGCTATGAAAAACCACATAAGGTTAGAAGACAACATTAATGAAAATGCTGCATTGGTGACTGTGTTACTATGAGACAAAGCAAGATACAAGCATTTCTCTCCTATAGGCTGTAACATGGAACCGCTGTTTGAGGAAACAAGAAACGTGGGCAAGTTCCTTATTCCTTTTGTCCAAACTTTTCAAAGGTTGTCTTGTGGTGTGAGAAATACTAACTAAATAAGAGTATTCTAGGGCGAAGCTATTACTTTCCTGTTGGCAAACTCAGCAATCTGAAAAACACAGTGAAATTGTGCTTGAAGAGTGCAGAAAAATCTCTTGAAAACACTGTGTAAAGAGAGAGCAGAAGCGCTATGAAAAACCACATAAGGTTAGAACACAACATTAATGAAAATGCTGCATTGATGACTCGGTTACTATGAGACAAAGCAAGATACAGGGATATCTGTCCTATAGGCAGTAACATGGAACTGCTGTTTGAGATAAAAGAAACCTCTGCAAGTTCTTTATTCGTTTTGTCCAAACTCATAAACGGGTATCTTGTGGTGTGAGAATTACTAACTAAATAAGAGAATTCTAGTTGGAAGCTATTACATTCCTGTTGGAAAACTCAGCAATCTGAAAAAAACAGTGAAACTGTGATTGGAGAGTGCAGAGTAATCTCTTGAAAACGCTATGTAAAGAGAGATCAGGAGCGCTATGAAAAACCACATAAGGTTAGAAGACAACATTAATGAAAAGGCTGCATTGATGACTGCCTTACTATGAGACAAAGCGAGATACAAGCATATCTTTCCTCTAGGCTGTAAGGTAGAACCGCTGTTTGAGGAAAAAAGAAACCTCTGCAAGTTCCTTTTTCGTTTTTTCCAAATTTATCAAAGGTTGTTTTGCGGTGTGAGAAATTCTATCTAAATAAGAGCATTCTAGTGTGAAGGTATAACTTTCCTCAAGGAAACTCAGCAATCTGAAAAACACAGTGAAACTTTGATTTGAGATTGCAGATAAATCTCTTGAAAACGCTGTGTAAAGAGAGCAGGAGCGCTATGAAAAACCACATAAGGTTAGAAGACAACATTAATGAAAATGCTGCATTGATAACTGCGTTACTGTGAGACAAAGCAAGATACAAGCATATGTTTCCTGTAGGTAGTAACATGGAACTGTTGTTTGAGGGAACAAGAAACCTCTGCAAGTTCCTTATTTGTTTTGTTTAAACTCATCAATGGGTGTCTTCTGGTGTGAGAAACACTAACTAAATAAGAGCATTCTAGTGCGAAGTTATAACTTTCCTCAAGGAAAACTAACCAATCTGAAAAACACACTGAATGTGTGATTGGAGAGTGCAGAGAAATCTCTTGAAAGCCATGTGTAAACAGAGAGCAGGAGCGCTATGAAAAACCACATAATGTTAGAAGACAACGTTAATGAAAATGCTGCATTGATGACTGTGTTACTGTGAGACAAAGCAAGGTACTAGCATATCTTTCCTATAGACTGTCATGTGGAACCGCGGTTGAGTAAACAAGAAACCTCTGCAAGTTCCTTATTCCCTATTCGTTTTGCCCAAACTCATCAATGGGTGTCTTGTGGTGTTAGAAATACTAACTAAATAAGAGAATTCTACATGGAAGCTATTACTTTCCTGTTGTAAAACTCAGCAATCTGAAAAACACAGTGAAACTGTGATTGGAGAGAGCAGAGAAATCTCTTGAAAACGCTGTGTAAAGAGAGAGCAGGAGCGCTATGTAAAACCACATAAGGTTAGAAGACAACATTAATGAAAATACTGCATTGATGACAGTGTTACTGTGAGACAAAGCAAGGTACAAGCATATCTTTCCTATAGGCAGTAACGTGGAACCGCTGTTTGAGGAAACAAGAAACCTCTGCAAGTTCCTTATTTGTTTTGTCCAAATTCATCAATGGGTGTCTTTTGGTGTCAGAAATACTAACTAAATAAGATCATTCCGGTTGGAAGCTATAACTTTCCTCAAGGAAAACTCAGCAATCTGAAAAACACAGTGAAACTGTGATTGGAGAGTGCAGAGAAATCTCTTGAAAACGCTGTGTAAAGAGAGAGCTGGAGCACTTTGAAAAACCATATAAGGTTAGAAGACAACATTAATGAAAATGCAGCATTGATGACTGTGTTACTATGAGACAAATCAAGATACAAGCATATTTTCCTATAGGCAGTAACGTGGAACCGCTGTTTGAGGAAACAAGAAACCTCTGCAAGTTCTTTATTCGTTTTGTCCAAACTGATCAAAGGGTATCTTTTGGTGTGAGAAATACTAACCAAATAAGAGCATTCTAGTTCGAAGCTATTACATTCCTGTTGGAAAACTCAGCAATCTGATAAACAGAGTGAAACTGAGATTGGAGAGTGCAGAGAAATCTCTTGAAAACACTGTGTAAAGAGAGAGCAGGAGCGCTATGAAAAACCACATAAGTTTAGAAGACAACGTTAATGAAAATGCTGCATTGATGACTGTGTTACTGTGAGTAAAAGCAAAGTACAAGTATATATTTCCTATAGGGAGTAACGTGGAACCACTGTTTGAGGAAACAAGAAACATCTGCAATCTCCTTATTCGTTTTCTCCAAACTTATGAATAGGTGTTTATGGTGTGAGAAATACTAAATAAATAAGAGCATTATAGTGCGAAGCTTTAAGTTTCCTCAAGGAAAACTCAGCAATCAGAAAAACACAGTGAAACTGTGATTGGAGAATGCACAGAAATCTCTTGAAAACGCTGTGTAAAGAGAGAGCTGGAGCGCTCTGAAAAACCACATAAGGTAGAAGACAACATTAATGAAAATGCTACATTGGTGACTGTGTTACCATGATACAAAGTAAGACACAAGCATATCTTTCCTATATCCTGTAATGTAGAACCGCTGTTTGAGGAAACAAGAAACCTGTGCAAGTTCCTTATTTGTTTTGTCCAAACTCATCAAAGGTTGTCTTGTGGTGTGAGAAATACTAACCAAATAAGAGCATTTTAGTTGGAAGCTATAACTTTCCTCAAGGAAAACTCAGCAATCAGAAAAACACAGTGAAACTGTGATTGGAGAATGCACAGAAATCTCTTGAAAATGCTGTGTAAAAAGCTGGAGCGCTCTGAAAAACCACATAAGGTAGAAGACAACATTAATGAAAATGCTGCATTGATGACTGTGTTACCATGATACAAAGTAAGACACAAGCATACCTCTCCTACATCCTGTAATGTAGAACCGCTGTTTGAGGAAACAAGAAACCTATGCAAGTTCATTATTGGTTTTGTCCAAACTCATCAATGGGTATCTTGTGGTGTGAAAATTACTAACCTAATAAGAGCATTCTACTTGGAAGCTATAACTTTCCTCAAAGAAAACTCACAAATGTGAAAAACACAATGAAACAGTGATTGAAGAGTGCAGAGAAATCTCTTGAAAACGCTGTGTAAAGAGAGAGCAGGAGCACTATGATAAACCACATAACGTTAGAAGAAAACATTAAAGAAATTGCTGCATTGATGACTGTGTTACTTTGAGACAGAGCAAGATACAAGAATGATTTTCCCATAAGCTGTAATGTCGAACCACTGTTTGAGGAAACAAGAATGCCCTGCAAGTTCTTATTCGCTTTGTGAAAACTTAAAAATGTGTGTCTTGTGGTGTGAGAAATACTAACTAAATAAGAGCATTCTATAACGAAGCTATAACTTTCCTCAAGGAAAACTCACCAAAGTGAAAAACACAGTGAAACAGTGATTGAAGAGTGCAGAGAAATCTCTTGAAAACGCTGTGTAAAGAGAGAGCAGGAGCGCTATGAAAAACCACATAAGGTTAGAAGACAACATTAATGAAAATGCTGCAGTAATGACTGGGTTACTGTGCGACAAAGCAAGATACAAGAATATCTTTCTTATAGGCTGTAAGGTGGATCCGCTGTTTGAGGAAACAAGAAATATCTGCAATCTCCTTATTCGTTCTCCAAATTTTCAAAGGTTGTTGTGTGGTGAGAAATACTAAGTAAATAATAGCACTCGAGAGCTAAGCTATAGCTTTCCACAAGTAAAACTCAGCAATCTGAAAAACACAGTGAAACTGTGATTGGAGAGTGCAGAGGAATCTCTTGAAAACTCTGTGTAAAGAGAGAGCAGGAGCGCTATGAAAAACAACATAAGGTTAGAAGACAACTTCAATGAAAATGCTGCATTGATGACTCTGTTACTGTCAGACAAAGCAAGAAACAAGCATATCTTTTTAAAGGATGTAATGTGGATCCGCTGTTTGAGAAAACAAGAAACTTCTGCAAGTTCCTTATTCGTTTTTTCCAAATTTATCAAAGGTTGTTTTGTGGTGAGAAATACTAACTAAATAAGAGCATTCCACTGCGAAACTATAACTTTCCTCAAGGAAAACTCAGCAATCAGAAAAACACAGTGAAACTGTGATTGGAGAGCACAACGTAATCTCTTGAAAACACTGTGTAAAGAAAGAGCAGGAGTGCTAGGAAAAACCACATAAGGTTAGAAGACAACATTAATGAAAACGCTGCATTTATGACTGTGTAACTATGAGACAAAGCAAGATACAAGCATATCTCTCCTATAGGCTGTAATGTGGAACTCCTGTTTCAGGAAACAAGAAACCTCGGCAAGTTCTTTATTCGTTTTGTCCAAACTGATCAATGGGTATCTTGCGATGTGAGAATTACTAACTAAAGAAGAGCATTCTAGGTGGAAGCTATTACTTTCCTGATGGAAAACTGAGCAATCAGAAAAACACAGTGAAACTGTGATTGGAGAGTGCAGAGAAATCTCTTGAAAACCCTGTGTAAAGATAGAGCAGGAGCGCTATGAAAAACCACGTAAGGTTAGAAGAAAACATTAATGAAAATGCTGCATTGATGACAGTGTTACTGTGAGACAAAGCAAGATATAAGCACATTTTTCTTTTAGGCTGTAAGGTGGATACGCTGTTTGAGGAAACAAGAAACCTCTGCAAGTTCCATATTCGTTTTGTCCAAACTTATCAAAGGTTGTCTTGTGGTGTGAGAAATACTAACTAAATAAGACCATTCTAGTGCGAAGCTATAACTTTACTCAAGTAAAACTCAGCAATCTGGAAAACACAGTGAAACGGTGATTGGAGAGGGCAGAGAAATCTCTTGAAAACGCTGTGCAAAGTGAGAGCAGGAGCGCTATGAAAAATCACATAAGGTTAGAAGACAACATTAATGAAAATGCTGTATTGATGACTGTGTTACTTTGAGACAAAGCAAGATACAAACATATCTCTCCTTTAGGCTGTAACGTTGAACTGCTGTTTGAGGAAGCAAGAAATCTCTGCAAGTTCCTTATTCATTTTGTCCAAACTTATCAAAGGTTGTCTTGTGGTGTGAGAAAAACTAATTAATTGAGAGCATTCTAGTTGGAAGCTATAACTTTCCTCAAGGAAAACGTAGCCATCTGAAAAACACAGTGAAACTGTGATTGGACAGTGCAGAGAAATCTCTTGAAAACGCTGTGTAATGAGAGAGCAGGAGCGCTTTGAAAAACCACATAAGGTTAGAAGACAGCGTTAATGAAAATCCTGCATTAGTGACTGTGTTACTGTGAGACAAAGCAAGATACAAGCATATCTTTCCTATAGGTAGTAACGTGGAACCGCTGTTTGAGGAAATAAGAAACCTCTGCAATCTCCTTATTCGTTTTCTCCAAACTTATGAATAGGTGTTTATAGTGTGAGAAATACTAACTAAATAATAGCATTGTAGTGCGAAGCTATAACTTTCCTCAAGGAAAACTCAGCAATCTGAAAAACACAGTGAAACTGTCACTGGATAGTGCAGAGAAATCTCCTGGAAACGCTGTTTAAAGAGAGAGCAGGAGCGCCATGAAAAACCACATAAGGTTAGAACACAACATTAATGAAAATGCTGCATTGATGACTGTGTTACTATGAGACAAAGCAAGATACAAGGATATCTCTCCTATAGGTTGTAACGTGGAACTGTTGTTTTGAGATAACAAGAAACCTCTGCAAGTTCTTTATTCGTTTTGTCCAAATTCATCAATGGGTATCTTGTGGTGTGCGAATTACTAACTAAATAAGAGAATTCTAGTTGGAAGCTTACCTTCCTGTTGGAAAACTCAGCAATCTGAAAAACACAGTGAAACTGTGATTGGAGGGTGCAGACAAATCTCTTAAAATCGCTTTGTAAAGAGAGAGGAGGAGCGCTGTAAAAACCACATAGGGTTAGAAGACAGCATTAATGAAAATGCTACATTGATGACTATGTTACTGTGAGACAAAGCAACATACAAGCATATCATTCTTATAGGCTGTAAGGTGGATCAGCTGTTTGAGGAAACAAGAGACCTCTGCAATCTCCTTATTCGTTCTCTCCGAATTTATCAAAGGTTGTTTTGTGGTGAGAAATACTGACTAAATAAG
>PVJH01042696.1:0-14127 GCA_004026705.1 Nesogale talazaci
AAAAATTCACGGTGGCCAGAGAGATGCCACTGGATGCAATAACTCATGGCAGTTCGGTGCTCGCCTTGTGGGAAAAGGTGTACTGTGAAAGCTCTGCTCTGGGTCTGAGCCCCGGTGGTGTAGTGGTTGTGCCCAGGACTGCGGCCCACTGGGACAGAGGTTCAATTCCAGCAGTGGGGCTGGGCCTCCTCCTCCCACCGCCGGAGAGCAGTGATGCATCCCCCCCCCAAAAAAAACAAACAAACAAACAAAAAAAGAAAGCCCTGCCCTGCCCAGTGCAATGCTGGGCTTTTGGGGGTTCCCCCTTGTAGAGTAGGACTTCCTCAGAGCAGCTCTAAGGCTGCTGATTTTTACAGAAGCACACTCTTGCTAAGAGCCTCTAAGGAAGGGCTGATGAATTTGAACCACCGGAGCTTGAGTTAGTGCTGCGTGTGTTTAACTTTTCCTTACAATTATCTATCTCTATCTCTCTATCATCTCTCTATTTCTACCTCCTTTCTTCTCCTCTCCTGCCTCCTTATTGACTGCTGTGCATCTGTACCTCATCTGCTCCTCTCTGTTAGTTTGGAGTCGCTGGGCACTCTCAATGTCTAATGTCCTCCGCTGCTCCCCCAAAGACTGGAGGGTCACGTCCCTCAGGACGCACCTCAGATGACAGACTTCCAAAAGCCAGTCCCTGAAAATGCCAGGAGGGCAGTTCTGCTCTGACACACAGCGGGTGCCTGAACTGGGATCGACTGGATGCCAAGTAGGTGTTTGATGAAGCGTTTGACTGGGTTGACTAGAGAAAGAAATCCAGGGAGACTTGTGTATATGAGAGAGCTTTGAGAGAGAGAGAGAGAGAGAGAGAGAGAGAGAGAGAGAGGCGGCTTCATCAGCTTGCTTCCCTACAAGCTGTTGAACCCGTCCAGTCCGCAAGCTGCCAATAAAGCCTGCTTACATCTCTTCTAATGCGGACTCTCCTTTCGTTTTCACGCACAAAATTCCTAACAGTCTTGGTGCCGAAACCCAGGAGAGGAGTGTGGCTCCCCCATTTGTTTGGGGTCCTGAGCCCCCCTCTTTCCCTCTAATTTCCAGCTCAAGCCCCGCAACGCCGCAGGTCCCTCTAATCGGGCTCTGCAGTGCTGTAACCTGACTCCTTTGGTAAGTGCTTCTTAACTTCCTGTGGTTTCAGTGGGCTGAGTTCCATCCCAGATCTCCCGTCCAAGACACGACCCTGCCGGGATCGCCTCCCCATTACCAACTCCTGGAGTCTTGGGAGGAAGGACCAGGTTGAGACGTCTGCCCGGTCTTTCTCTCCCCCATCTCTGTGCCATTTTTGAAAGGTTCTAGCCAAGGACGCTCAGTTAGTTCCGATCCGTTACCAAAACTCTTCGAACTGAAACTATCTTTTCGCGTTTGTCATGGGAACTTCCGAGTCTCAGATTGACCTTTGCACTCCCCTAGGCTGCCTACTAAAAAACTTTACAAAATTGGGATATTCTCAGACCCTAAGAAAGAAAAAAGCTTGTTTTTCTTTCCCACGCTGCCTGGCCTCAGTGTTAGCGAGACAACCAGGCACATTGGCCCCCAATTGGTACTTTTGATTTTTGCCATCCTTCAAGACTTGGACACTTTTTGCCAGCGCACTGGCAAGGAGTCTGAAGTCCCCTATGTGCAGGCTTTTTGGGGACTTGTATTCCCATCGCATTGCTCCACCCCACAAATCCTTCTAGCTCAGTCCTCTCAGCCTAAACCTTCTCCAGTTCCCTCCGCCCCTGAGGACCCGCCTTAACTCCTCAGTGCTCCTCCTTAACGCCCCCCATCCTCCGCCGCCCTCCGCTCCTGCCCCCCAGCCCGCTCCCCAAGCCCTCAATCCTTCTCCACTTCCTTCGCCTATTTCCTCTCACACGCACTCCGGCCAGCTACCCTTTTCCCCCTTCGAGAGGTGGCAGACACTGGGGGTCTCGTCCGAGTCCACGCACCCTTCTCTCTCCAAGATCTTTCCCAAATCAAAGCACGCCTCAGGTCCGTTTCCGCCGACCCCTCTCATTTCATTAAAGAATTCCAGCCCAGACCTATGACTTAACCTGGCACAACATCCAAGTCATCCTAGCCTCCACCCTAACCCCTGACGAGCGTACCCGAGTTACTGACCCTGGCAGACAGCAGGCCGACCGAGACCATGTCATAGACAATACTGTCCCCCTGGGGGAATATACCATCCCCAGGGAGGACCCTAATTAAAATTACCAACTGGGCCAAGGAACTAACGTTCCACACAGAAACCTCACGTTTGGGTACCTCCTCTGAAGAATGGCTTCAACAGAAGATCAGTCTCCAAACCCAAGCCCTGGTAGCCGCCCTAAGGCCAGCAGGTAATCCCACTCTGCGTCGCCCGGCTAAGGGAGGGCAATGAACGCCACCAGGTGCCTGCTTCAAATGTGGAAAAGACGGCCACTGGGCCAACTCCTGCCCAAACCCCAGACCTCCAACCTAGCCTTGACCCAAGGACAAGCAGCCCGGTCACTGGAAGTCAGACTGCCCGGTTTTGGCCCTGCGCTCGGCATCTCCATGCAGAGGAGCTGAGCCCCGGGATCTTCCAGCCCTTGAGCTTCTGGGGTGAGCAGACGACTGAAGCGTCTGGCTCCTTGACTCCGGTAACCCTCACTGAACCCGGGGTTGTGCTCCAAGTAGCGGGTAAGTCCATTTCCTTTTTGGGCTACCTTCTCCATCCTGCCCTCTCACTTGGGCCCTCCTTCTTGTTCCCAGGTCTTGGTCATAGGAATAGATGGGTCTCCCTCTAACCCCCGGCAACCTAAACCCTTTTTTTTTTTTTTTTTTTGCCAGTTCAACCAACTCCCTTTCTCCCACTCCTTTTTAATTATCCCCTCCTGTCCCGTCCCACTCCTGGGACGAGACATGCTTTCTTTTCTTTTTTGTTTGTTTGTCTGTTTTGTTTTGTGGGCCTCACTGCCTTCTGGTTGTGGGAGTAGGAGGCCCAGCCTTGCTGCTGGATTTGAACCTCCAACCCAGTGGGCCGCAGTCCCGCACACAACCACTACGTCACCGGGGCTCAGCCCGAGACATACTTTCTAAACTTAATGCAACCCTTACTTTTTCCAACCCCGTTCCGTCGCCATTAATTGCCCTTTTAAGTTGCAATAGTGCCACAGCACCATCCCCCTCCTCTATTGACAGCCTACTGCCTGACGTATCCCCCGAAGTTTGGAACACCGACACCCCCTCCCTCGCATCCCATCACCTCCAGTTTTCATTAAGCTAAAACACCCCAACGTTTACCCTACCCGTCCTCAGTTTCCGATCTCCAAAACCCCATCACAATCCCTGGTAGCCTTGGACAGATTCTTTTTCTGGTGCAATCACACTCTTTCTAAATCCCTGAATATCACCGCTACCTCCACTCTCTTGTGTCTCCCTATTACTTTGGTTCCACAGCTTACCGTATACACTCCAGTAGAATTCCAGCACAAGTTCACCCAGGCTCACCTTCCTCAAGCAAAAAGAGCTGTCTTTCTTCCTTTAGTTGCTGGTCTTTAGCTCGCCACCCCAGTAGTAGCTCTGGGCCTTGGCGGCGGAACCCTAGCCCATTCCGTTTTAACCACTGACAAGCTCGCCGCCCAGTTCCAAATGGCCCTTGATGCCTCAGCAGAGTCTCTTGCCTCCTTGCAAAGGCAAATAACCTCTGTAGCCCACGTTTCCTTACAGAACCATCGAGCCCTTGACCTCATCACTGCAGAAAAACGGGGCACCTGTCTCTTCCTCCAAGAAGAATGCTGTTATTACATCAATGAATCTGGAATAGTGGAAAACCGTGTCCAGCCCCTCCACAAGCTAAGCAGCGAACTCCACCAGGAAAATTTTCAGCTGAAGCCTCCTGGTGGACATCCTCAATGTATTCCCTCCTGGCACCCCTGTTAGGCCAAGTCATTTTAATTATCATATTTCCAATGGTCGCTCCCTGTTTTCTCCGACTCCTACAGACATGTTTCTGAGAAATCACCCGTGTGGCAGTACATCAAATGATGCTAAAACAACCCATTTGCTGCATGCCTGACCAGGACTTCCAGAACTCTGCCTAATCTCCCCTCTCCCCCGTCATGCCCGTCCAGCAGGAAGTAGCTAAGACATGTTCTTACATCCTTTATCCCTATTAAGCAGAGTCCGGAATGTCTGAGTCCAGCAACAGCCCCTGCCCTTCCCCCACTGTAACTTGCGTTTCCATAACCGCTTTCCGCGAAATGCTTTCCACCCAGTCCCTGACCTTTTGCAGCTGCCCAAGGCCACATGGGGAAGACTCAACCACCACGTGTGACCTACCCCTCCTCAAGGCCACATGGGGAAGACTCAACGTTCGTGTACACCCTGCCCCTCCCTGTTTTGCAAAGAATAGCCTGACCTTTTCTGGACTGACGGGGTATAAAAATTCCCCTCTACCTTGACTGGGCACGCCTTCATCAGCTTGCTTCCCCACAAGCTGTTGAACCTGTCCACGAGCTCCCAATAAAGCCTGCTTCAATCTCTTCTGAGAGAGAGAGAGAGAGAGAGAGAGAGAGCTTTATATCAAAGAGCAGTTGTATGTTGAGAACAGACCCTAACCCAGTCGAGATCAAATCCATAAATCTAATATTAGCCCACAAGTCTGATACTAGACCATAAATTCCTCTTCAGACTCACCCAGCCCATGCAATCATGCTGAATGCTAGAAAATCACAGGCCAGTGGGTGGAAAGTCTTGTGGATCCAGTGGTTGTGGAAGCATCTAGCTTGGTGGCTCTCGTGCTTGAAGACGTCTTAAGTGAGCAGGTGAAGGGAGAGCTCTCGCCAGCACTGGTAGCTGTCCCTCGGGGTTCCCTGTAAAAGGCCTCAACTCCAAACACCCACACTTGACTGTTCGACGCAGGCCAGATCGCTCAGCTCTCCATGCCGCCTGGAACGACGTGGGCAGGGCACGTGGGCAGGAAGGTGGTTGCCGGTGGAAGTTGACCGAGAAGGGAGCAGTCAGGGAACACTGGAAAACAGACGTTTCCCTGCGGCAACAAACTGAAGCCAGGAGGCAGCGTCAGACCAGCCTCTGTACAGTATGATGCAGAGGGCGTGCACGTGGGCCTCAGCCGGGTGCACTGCGCCACATTTTGCTGCAGGAACACTGACCCTGAAAGGCCCTCCTCCTGAGAAAGCCTGGGAGAAGAAAGATGGTTCCCATGTAAGTCCCACTGTGGCTATCGGTGCTGCTGTGCTGCTCCAAGCCAGAACATACAAAGGGGTACCTCCCAAACCAGGAGAAATCTCCGCTGGGGGTGCTCTTTTCCCCACTAGGAGAACACAGAACAACTTGCTCTGAGTTAGCGCACCCAGTGGCGTTCCTGGGAAGGTTCTCTCTGGTCACGGTGAATTTTTTCGTGAAAGCAGTCTTGCATGAAACTATTGTTTATTTATTTATTTATTTTATTGGCGATGGCCGATTTGAGAGAACAGCATGCAGCTGAAACATTTCGTTTCCTGCTGGGGGGAAAACGCCGCAGGAAACTGTGGGGATACTGAACGCATCATGCCAGGACAGGGCTAGGTGGTTTTCTTGTTTCATAAAGGTGGAATGTCAAGTGACGACAATCCTATCCTCATTCTGGACATCCACCCATTTTGCCAGAATGGGCAAAAATGTTGACTCGTAGTTCCACCAGGCCACGGTCATCAAGCTTCCTCGTGGAGGTTCTGAAAAGATAGCACAGCCGCGTGAGACACAGCAGGCCTGATTTGCGGCAGACCGGAGTCGGGTTCTGCCACCACAACAGTGCACCTGCTCACGCAGCCATGTCCGTGCACCAGTTTGAGGCAAAACACCGGCCTGCCTCTCTTTCTCCATTCGCCTGACCTCGCTCTGTGCGATGTCTCTGCTTCCCTAAGTGAAGAGGGACATGAAGGGACAGCGATTCGATCCCCAATGGGGGTCAGGGTCCATGCTTAATTCTGAAGTTTGTCTTCAGAGAGCATCACCACGCTTTATTTATTTATCACGATGTACATGATAATCGTGAGTACTTCAGGGGACTTCACAACACTTGTGGGAAAATTCCATTATTTTTAAATTTTGTGTGTGTGTGTGGGCATCACTGCCTCTGGTGGTCGTGGGCACTATCCTGTGCCGCTCCTGAGAGCCGCCGCTGGATTTGAACTGCCAAGCCCGTGGGTTGCAGTTCCACACTCAATTTTTAAATTCAATTTTCCCATGAACTTCTTGAAGCCCTGTGTGTGTGTGTGTGTGTGTGTGTGTGTGTGTGTTGGTAACACCCGCAGATCTGTTTATATCAGCTGTTATGTTTGTTGATTTCTTTATGATATCTTGTCTCCGAGTCATGTTTATTGCTCTTTAAATGGTCACTGTGGTAAAATTGATAATAATAAGTGTAAAACAGACGTGTGAAAGCTTTCCTTTTAATCATTTTAAGCATACAAGTCAATGGACTAGTTATTTATAATGGGTATCTAGGCTTGTGTCACTCCCCTACAGAGAGGATTTCAGTTTGCTTTTGCCAGAATGCCCTTCGCCGGTGTTTGAGGGTTCTAGCTTGTCAGGATGACCTAAAACAATGTCAGAGGCCGAGGTCCTTGAAGGCCGGGCTTCAGACCCTGGCGGGCTGCTCCAGTTCTGGTTCCTCTGTCGGCTGGGACCCAGCCTTTTGTGGGTCTCATTCCAAAGGACAGACGCTTTAATAAGGATGCCTTCTCGGCAGGTCCAGTATTCCAATCACTGCTTCCTACTTGAACAGTTCAGTCAAAAGACGACCTGGCATCTCAGACACTGATGCAGACGTGGTGGACGACATCAGGAGAAAGTGGTCTGACGTGGGAGCCTCTCTCTGATCTTAACTGTGTGGTTCTGTATTCCCCCCTGAATGTGCCAGTGTCACCGAACAAATGCTTTACTTTCTTTTTAAATCATTTACTAGGTGCTCAAAGAACTCATATCACCATCCGTACCGACATCTGCTGTTTGCAACGCACATGTGACCATTTGGTGCCATCATCATTTGCCCTAGGTATTAGCTCCTCGTATTTCCCCTCCATCCTCACCCCCCCTCCCTCATGAACCCTTGATAATTTATAAATTATTATCATTTTGTCATATTGTCCACTGTCTGATGTCTCCCTTCATCCACTTCCCTGTTGTCCGTGCCCCAGGGAGGAAGCCATATGTCGATCCTTGTAATGGATTCCCCCTTTCTACTCCACCTTCCCCCCACCCTCCCCGTATAACAACGCTCACCAGTGATCCTGAAGGGATCATCTGTCCTAGATTCCCCATGTTTCTGGTTCCTCTCTGTACCAGCTCACACGCTCTGGTCTAACCGGACTTGTAAGGTAGCGTTGAGATCATGATAGTGGGAGGGAGGAACACTTAGGAACTAGAGGAAAGTTGCATATTTCATTGTGGCTACCCTGTACCTTGACTGGCTCATCTCCTCCCCACGACCCGTCTGTAAGGGGCTGTCACTCCACCTACAGATGGACTTTGGGTCCCCAATCTGTACTTCCCTCATTTATAATGATATACTTTTTAGTTCTTTGGTGCCTGATCCCTGATCCCTTCGACACCTCGTGGTCACACAGGCTGATGTGCTTCTTCCATGTGGGCTTTGTTGTTTTTGAGCTAGATGGCCGCTTGTTTACCTTTAAACTGTTGAGACCCCAGTCATTATATCTGTTGATAGTGGAGCACCATCAGCTTTCTTCACCACATTTGCTTATGCACACTTTTGTCTTCAGTGATCATATCAGGAAGATGGGCATGCAATGATATGCTTTTTAGTTTTTTGATGCCTGATACCTGATCCCTTCAACACCTCGTGGTCACACAGGCTGGTGTGCTTCTTCCATGTGGGCTTTGTTGCTTCCGAGCTAGATGGCCGCCTTTTTACCTTCAAGCCTTTAAGACCCCAGACGCTATGTCTTTTGATAGCCGGGCACCTTCAGCTTTCGCTACCACAGTAAATGTCTTTCTTTGATTGTGCCCAGGCTTCTAGCTTTCTCAGGGGATGGGTTGGGTGGGGCTTCTTTCATGCACCATTACCAGGAAGAGAAGTTGTAGTCCTTGTTGTCCTGGCTTCGCTGCCCTGGAGGTTGTGGGTTCTGATTCATCGTGATGCTATGCACAGTCACTATAAGAACCTCGGAAGTCCTGTTTCTCCATCGAAGCTTTTTGGACAACCAGGAAGCAGAGAGGTTGAGAAGCTTGTCATCTAGCAGTACATGATCAGAGCGGGGATTCTAATCTGGAGTCTGATCACAAATCCCATGCTGGGAGCTTTAGACGACGGACACTTTATGTACATGGATCCATGTCAACCCCTTGACGGTCACGTCCCTCGGAAGCCACATCTCAGGCTCAAGTCCTCTCGGTATTTATTCCGACAGCGGTGGCGTCCACGCTGACTGAGGGCGACCCTCCAGGGCGGCAGGGAGCTTGTCCCCTGAGTCTGGAGACTGTCGGCCGTCAAGGGAATGGAGAGCCTGGTTCTCCTCTCTGGGGGCGGCTGGTGGTGCCCAAGTGCTGATCTTTGGTTAGCAGCCCGATAGATAACCCAGTGTCACCGGGGCTCCTCAGGCCTCTCCAGGGCCACAAAGCCAACACCGACCCTCTGCACAGGCCTCGCCTAAGAGTGGCCGCTCCAGCCCTCACCTCGCATGAACTGTTTGACCAAAGACAGCAGGCTCAATTTTGAGTCGATCGTTTTCTCCCACGATCGGGGTCATGCGTGTAGATGCCCTCGAGGGATGTCCTAGACACAGCCAGGTGGTTCTCGGCGAAGAGGAGGTTCCCGAGCCCTGCCTTAGGACAAAGCCGAGCTGCGCCTTCAGTTTCCCAGACCGTCAATCTTTCTGAGCGCAGCAAACTTCTTCTTTCACCCGGGAGCGCCCGGTGGGTTTGAACTGCCCACCTTGCGATTAGCCGTCCGACACATCATCCACCAGGCCACCAGGGCCCCTCTCTCCAGGCATGAAACAAAACAGACCCCAAACGTACACAAACAAACCGCACAGCCAGACTCACAGCCATTGCGTCGATGTGGACACAAACTGTCTCTGTCTAGACTCTAGAGGCAAGGAAGGCCAGAACTTTCTCTGTGGGTTTCTGAGACTGCAACACTTTGCCGGTGTCAGATAAAAGCCCGTCTTTCTCCCTCGGAGTGGCTAGTGATTTTGAACTGCCGGCCTTTGCCTCGTGCTTTAACCACTGCACCACCAAGGCTCGGGGCCTCGGGCCCTGCTCCCTAGGTATCGGCCCTGTTGACTTTTTTGCCACTTGCCTCCCCACTTCCGGCTCTGCCCCGCCCAGCCCCCTCCCCACAGCCCACCACCAATCTGTCTCCTTTTGGGTTTTATGTTTTTCCCAACAGTTTTATCGGCACATAATTTGCATATCACGCAACTCAACAGTTCGCGCGTTCAATCATATCAAGGAGATACGTGGTAAGTTTAGAGCACCCCCTCCCTCATGGTTAAATCGCCTTGAAAATGAGTCGTGCCATCAGGATCCGATCTAGGGCTGTCTCCCCCCTTCATGATCCACTCCCACATCCTCCTTCCCACCCTAACACACACACACACACACACACACACAGCCCGCATTCCCTCCATCCCCCTGCACCCGTTATTCTCATGATGCACCCACAGCGCCTGCGTTTCACCGCTGGGAGACCCAACAGAAAAACAACAACAAACAAAACGCAAAATGCACTCTATTCCTCTGGTTTCTGGAGGCTTCCTCACTCCCCACAAACCTGACCCCTGTCTGCTTCCCTGTTCAGACCAGATGGGTACATGTACACAGGTGTAGACAGGGATGGGAGCCCACGACACACAGAATCCAGGCACAGGAGTGGGAATGGTGATACTAGACGGGGCAGGGGGAAGGAGGGAGAGGAAGGGAGAAAGGGGGAACCGATCACAATGATTGACACGTAACCACACTAAAGTGACCAGACGTCCTGCTTTTGGAGGGACAGTCCTGATTTTGTTTGTTTTTTGTTTTGGGGCATCACTGCTCTCCGGTGGTGGGAGCAGGAGGCCCAGCCCCACTGCTGGAATTGAACCTCCGTCCCAGTGGGCCGCAGTCCCGCGCACAACCACTACGCCACCGGGGCTCAGCCCCAACAGTCCCGATTTTAAATAATTTTTCCCATGTCTGAGGCATTTTTTAAAAGTCTCGAATTTTGGAAAGAATGCACGACAAGCTAGAGAACGGCAGGAGAAAGGGAAGGGAACATACACCCCCCCCCATCCCACCCCCACCCGTGGTCAATGGTGTCTTGCTTTACCAATGTTAAAATCTGGTCACTTTACCGTACACCCCTCTACAGGGGGAAGAACAACAGGAAACATGGGGGAAGGGAGACAGCGGTCTTGCTGTGAGTGATAAAAATAACAATGTACAATCTATCAGGGGCTTTTGAGTGTGGGTGTGGGTGTGAAATTGCCGATACCAAGGCTCTATAGAATGCAAAGGTCTAGAAAAGACTGTGAGCGACATTATAAACCTGCCTGATTCCATTGATGTATGGATTGTGGTAAGAGTTGTACAAGTCCCCAATAAAATGATTTAAAAGAACAAAAGCAAAAAAACCCAACTCACACTAAGGTGGTAAGGATAAGAGCGTAACAGTATAAAATATATTAAAAAAGCTGAGCCCTGGTGGCATAGTGGTTGGGTGAGGGACTGCGGCCCACAGGTTTTGCGCTTCATATCCAGTAGCAGCTCTCCAGGAGCAAGACTGGGCCTCCTACTCCCACCAGGGCAGTGATGCCAAAGAAAACGAACAAATAAAAAAATAAAAATAAAATACAAAAAATACGAGTAATGCACCCTAAGAAGGAAAAGACCCCCAACAGCATTAAACACAACAACAACCAGGGAAGAAATTCCTGCCGTGGGACATGTAAGGGATACTTGCAGCCAGAACAAATCAGGTCGGGTCTACAGGGGGGTCAACAGGCCGAGTCTGTCTCCGTGCAGCGTCATGGAGGTGACAGTGGTCTCTGCCTGACAGTGAGGCCCTTCAGGACTCTTGCCTGTGGCCAGAGGGGATCTGCCAGAGGCTCAGCCTGACTAGAGACTCTGCAGATGGCTTTTGGGCTCCCCTGTCCCCCATAACCCTCCACCGATTGGATATTCATTGTAACTGAGTCTTGCCCGGGACTGTTAGCCTTCTTGGCGTCTTTCCAGGGTAGTGGGGGCGGGGGTGGGGGGGCTGTTTGAAACTACCAGCCACTCCCTGGGAGGGAGAAAGAGAAGCATTTTTCAACCCACAGGGGCAGTTCTCTCTCTCCTGGAGGGGAGCCGGGATGGACCAGACTCCCTTGGACGAGACCTCACTGTTAGCAGAGAGCAGAAGACAAGCGGGTCCGGGCAGGGGGAGATGCCAGCCTCTGGTGGCAGCGGAGGGGGCAGGCGCTTTATTTGGAAGCCCTTCGCCTGCTGACTCGTGGGCGCCTTGTGTCAATTCACACCCCTGGGTCCCCAAGCTGCTGGCTGCAGCGCAGAAGGGGGCCAGCTGACCAGTCTCGAGGCTGAATTTCCTTCTGTGGGGACACCTCTCCCTCCCTGATTGGCCCGCCCAAGCCTGGGCCAGCCAGTGACCGACTAAATTCAGCTCCTGCGGCATGCCCGGTGTGAACAGAGGTGCTAGTGCACTTGCCTGCGAGAACCTTCCATCTGACGCCACATCCCAAAGGAGGCTGTGAAGTGATCAAGGCTCCTCTGCTGACCTCACTTTCCCAATATTGGACAGCCCGCCCCCTCCCCACATCCATCCTGCCTCAAAGGTAGAAAGATTTCGAAGCTCTGAAGACCACAGCCTCCCAGCAACTTGAGCTTTAGTGGATCTGCTATTTAGAGAGATAGGACACTGAGCCAAGCATCGGTTCTCCCCAGGCTTATTTTAAAACAGTAACATTTGGAATCCAGGAGAGCCAGAACTCCACGGGGCTGTCTTCTTTGGGAGGGGGTGAGGGGGTCCTGAAAGTTTTCCTCCTTTGCCAGTTGCAGTCACCCCTTTCCCCTCCCCACCTTCACAGGCTGAGACTCTTTATGCAAAAACATCTGGCAGGAGGTGGGGAGTGGGGAGGGGTGTGTGTGGCCTGCCTCAGGGCTGGGGCTGGGGGCTGCAGTCCCCGGGGGTCCTGGGCTGCAACGGAGGCTCTGTGGGTCTGCCCGCTCCTTCTCTTGGCAGTGGTTGGTGGGAAGCTGACAATGGGGGCCAGGCAGGGTCAAGGGACTCAGCCCCACTGCACCCTGGGCTGCAGGGGCCAGTCCTCAGGGGGAGGTGCCCTCTGGGAGGGGGGCAGCTCCTGGATGGGTGGCCAGCCCAGGAGGTCCTGGAAGACCGTGGTCCTAGTGGGTTCAACCCTGCTGCTCAGGGCTGAGCTTAGCCTCTTGGCCTTCTTCTCCAGCCAGTCTTCCAGACAGACCTTGGGCAGCTCCCTGATGTCCAGTGGCCACTCCTTGCGGTATGTCCTGAATGATGACTAAAGAACTTATGTGTGCCCTGTTAGGCTACTTAAATGGGGAAAATTAACATTCACCACCCTCGCTCCTGGGTCGCTCCTGCCTGCCTCTCTGCTGCCCCTGAGCGCCGGACGCTCTCGGCTCCTCTCCCTCATCATGCAATCCCTTCCTCCCTCTCCCTCTCCACGCGGACCACCCTACGGGGCTGAGGTGAGCATGTCACCCTGGTGTGATGTATGTCTGACTCTTATTGTTTCTTTCTCTCTCTGTCATGACCTCGATATCGTTATGATCATAAATAATAATTATCTCGGCTGAGCCCCGGTGGCGTAGTGGTTGTGCGCGGGACTGCGGCCCACTGGGATGGAGGTTCAATTCCTGCTCCCAGGAGCAAAGGCTGGGCTTCCTACTCCCACCACCTGAGGGCAGGGATGCCTAAAAAAATAAAAATAAAAATAAATAATTATCTCTGCACAGCGGCCTGTGGAACCCTTGCTGTGAATATATCAGAGAGGACTTTCCCCCCAGCGGCCTGTGATCTCTCCTGCATTCACCATCATTGTATGTGCTGCGTGAGTCTGAAGAGGACATCATGAGCTAGTATCGAACTTCGGGGCTCATATCCAAATAACGGACTTGGTCTGGACTGGACTGAGATGTTTTCTCCATGTGCAAGTGCTCTTTGATATAAAGGTCTCACTTACACTCATGGGTGTTTCTGGATTTGTTCCTCTCGTCAACCCGGACTAGCAGCCTTCAATACTCTAAAGAGGTCTTACGCAGAAGATTGACCTCTTTGGAGTTGGTGACTGCTGTTTCCATGGGCATTGGTCATGGATCCAAGTAAGACAAAATCTGTGACAACTTCAACCTTTTCTCCACTGATCCTTGATCCTGATTTCTCTGCGAGTCCAGTTGGGAGGACTTGGGTCTTTCTCACATTGAATTGTAATCCACACGAAAAGCTACAATCCTCCATCTTCATCAGCAAAGGCTTCAAGTCCTCCTCTATTGTATCACCTGCACATCGCAGGTTCCAGTAAGCCTTCCTCCCATCCTGATGCCGCACCTTTCCTGATTTTAAATCATGCTGCATGCCCTTGAGGAGTTCACACACCTGCCTCGTGACCCATGTCCAAGGTCCTCATGAAGTTCAGCACAGTGAAGGGTCCGCCATTGCCAGTCTTCTCAAGGTCATCCACGGTTTGTTATGGTCCACAAGGTCGAATGCCTTTGCCCAGTCAACGAATCACAAGTAAACACTTTCCTGGTGTTCTCTGCATGGAGGCAAGATCCATGTGACATCACCAATGCTATCCGGATCTTGGGTCACGTCCTCTGCTGAATCTGGCCTGAGCTTCCGGAAACTCCCTGTCAGTGTCCGGTCACAGTCACTGTTGGACGATCATCAGCAACATTTTACTTGTGTGTGATATAAATGACAGAATCCTATAGTTTGAGCATTCTGTTGGATCAGCTTTCTTCGGAATGGGCACACATAAGGATTGGACAAGTAGCTGTCTTCCAAGTTTTCAAGCATGGAAGGGTGAGTGCTTCCAGTGCGTCTTTAGCGCTCTGAGACATTGCAATGGACACTCCATGAACCCCTGAAGCCTGTTTTGG
>PVJH01042697.1:0-14121 GCA_004026705.1 Nesogale talazaci
GCCCCAGAAACGATGCGGAATTTGGTTTTTCTGGTTAGCTTTCGGGGGTGAAAAATATTTTGACAACAGTCTGCCCCAGGCTCTCTGGAGTTGGGTGGGAGGCAACTCTAGCTGGAGAGAGACGATCCAAAGCAAGTAATGCGCGCCACTGTGTACATTTGCTACCTAAGTTCACTCTCCCAGGAGCTGTGGCCACACCCAAACTCCCCTAACCTGACAGGGGCACCCCTGCTTGCCCCCAAAGGGGGTACTTTGTACTCCACCCCAGCTGCGCCCCCTCAGACAGCTTGCTAGTAAACTTTCGGATTTGATGGTTAAGGTGCCGGGCACAGTGGCTTAATCGCAGGGCAGGGCCAGGGCTCGAGCAACTGGAGATGTTTAGAATGACCTTTCTCCGCTCCCCAAGAAGCAGGGGGGACTAACTGTTCCATTTACTTTGGGGTTAGGAGTGAGCTCGAGCGGGGATCGGGTGGTCAGAGTACTGCGCCTGCCTGCCTTTCTCTGCGTCGTGGTCCTGTTGTACCCCCACCCCCACCCACCCCCACCTCATTTTCTGCCATTTCCAGAGGCAAGAGAAAGGTGATCCTGGACTTGACCCCTAAATCACAGCTGCCGGTGGCTGCACCTCGCTCGGCTCCAGGATGAGCACAGCCCCTTCCCAGGGCTCGGTCAGCTTAACCCTTTCCTCCCCGAGGATGGCGGTGCCTCTGACCCCAGCCGGGCGAGCAGCCCGCCTCCTCGCGGCCCCTAAGATCCCAGGAAGAGACTACAAAAGGGCGAGGCTGCAGGGCGCTCGAAGCCTGAGGCTTGGGCCGGAGCTGCTGGGGGAACCCAAGGAAGGAGGCGCAGGAGTGGGCGGAATGAGCAGGGCTGTTTGGATCGTGTTAACTACCCAGACAGATGCACTTCGGCATGTCTGCATTTATGGAATCCATATGTTGTGGCAAATGAAAGGACAGCAACACGGACTTACAATAGACTTAGAATAACAATACACATTCAAAAAGGCGCACGTTCTTCACCTGGCCACTCCTCTCTTAGATCTCTCTACCTCTAGACTAGTACAGAGCGGCGTCCTTTCAAGCTTTCTTGCCTACACACCAGGTTTTCTTTTTTCTACCCTCCCTCCTTTCCTTTTCTTTCCCAGTTCCCCTGCAGGAGGAAACCCAGGGCCCCAAAGCTAGGTTCTTTTTAACGGGGTCTCTTTCTAAGACAACCCCCCCCCCCCTTTCCTCCTTCATGCTGGCCCATCACATCTTAAGCACTGGACCAAATACATTGCAACCCCAAATTCTGGCAATTACAGGGAAGCAGAGCCTGACTTCCTCACCCACACCTTCTTCTTCATTAAACCAGTATTTCCCTATTTTTGCAAAGTGACTTCGGAGAGAGCTGGAAACACAAACCCCCAACCAGAAAGCACAGGCACAGCTCTTAATACTACCTGCATTTAGGTATACTCGGTGTGTGTGTGCGTGTGTGTATTCACGCACACAGATGCAAAGACATCTGAAGTCATTCAAATGGGTATTTATGGACCCTTTATGCTTATTTCTGTACGTGTGTATCCCCATTTGGAGGAGAGGCAGAGAAATGCACATGAACGCAAGATTTAGCCTACCTTCCACTTTCCCTTCTATTGTAAATGTCCTAAAAACAGGTTGGTCTGAAATTCCCTGCCCTCTTGCCAGCTAAATGAAGGATTTAGATTCTGAATTTCTTGGTTTTATTACTTTGTCCTTAAAATAATCCATATAGATGCTGGATTATCGCTTAAGCATTATTCAATCATACAAGCTTGGTACCTCTCCTCCTTAGAACGAATTCATTCAGTAAAATTAGCATAAGTATTTACCAGATTAAGCTGACATTTTCCTATAGTGTAACATGAAATGCATTTATATCCAGAATTTCTCCCCTAAATAGTCTATACCACTGAAAGACACTGACTTCCCCGGCATTTTGTGTAAGAAGCATGCGTAAGTTCACATCCACCACTATTTACAATTTTAAAAGAAATATAGAGCATTTTTTGTGATTGTCCTAGATCTAACAAGAAAGATTGAATTTTTCTCCATTAAAAAGAGTGAGAAAGAAACTTAACAGCTTTATGAAGATTCGTGAAGACAGATAAATAACAAATAAGAACTCCTGAGGGTCTGCACAATTTTCCTTACCTGGTGTATTAAGGAAAGATTCAGAATTTACCAGTCTTCCTTCAGCCAGCTAACATTTTACACTGACCTGCACTTTGAACTGAAAAGGGGGGGGGTGTGTGGATACAGTGTTGCCAATGAAAATTTTAAAATAATAATCCCAAACCGGACAAACTGCAGGTAAAAATATACAACAGCAGCCATAAAGATAAATATTTATTTAATCAAAGTAGAAGTTGTGTTTGGACTGTAGGAATGTTTCATCCTTCCCTTTAAAAAAAAAAAAAAAAGGCAAGAAAGAAAAAAGCCAGCGTCTCAGCAGGCTCCTGGAGAGTCCCCATTGTCCAGGGCTATCGAGAGCCCAGAATGGCATTAACCTCACAAAAGACACATTGTGCAGGGGACAAAAAAAGCCCCTTCTTCTACAATAACTTTTAGCTTTTTTATTTTTAGAAAATGACAAAGGTTTTGCAAGCACTGACTGGTGAAACCTGTAGCAAGTCAGGCTGGACTTGGCTTTATTGATCAGCTGTCCCGCATGGAAAAGCAGCCAGGAAAAGTTTGAATGGCAACCCAGATTTGGCTGAGAGAGAGAGAGAGGAAACCCCCGATTTTTCTTAAATGTATTCCCCCCCCCTTTAAATAAAACAGCATTATTCCTAGAGTGATTTCAAGAAGGCTTAGATGAGGTAACCCTGTAAAATCCTAAACCGGTTTTCTGCCCCTAGCCTTGACTGAGAAGCTGCATGTTGTAAGAGCATTGAGAAATCTCTCAAAATGAAGAACTACTTTCTAATCAAGCAGATTTCCCGATTCATTCCTAAATTCCATCTAAAATAAATAAGGCATCTAGACTGGGGCAAACACCCTCCCCCACCCCCCGCCCCACACACACCGACCCGCTAAGAAAAAGAAGTTTTAACACACTCTCACTTTCTCAGTACCTGGTGTTACTAATAATGTCTTTTAAAACATAAATGTTTTTCCATTAGTTTGCAGATCGCTTAAAGTGCAAATTGCATTTTATTTTACTCTAGACAGTGTAATTTCCATGATACTAGTTCATATTCAGAACTTACACAAATACATACTTGTCATTTAAAAAAAGCTATTGCAGTAGCAGTGATGCTGAGGCTAGAATTTGAAGGGGGGGGGGAGGGTTAGAAAAAGAGATACTCTTGGTCTTCCTGCGTCTGTTTGCTTGCTTTTTTGGAGGTACCGTGCACCCGCCTAAGTGATGGCTTTGATGTAGTGGGAATCGGTAAAGTAGCAGGGTCCCCGACTGCTGTCTTTGATTCCAGGCATCTCCTTTGGGCTCTGCTGGGATGTACCGCTCCTAGTCTTTATCTGAAGCCCATTCTCTCATTTCAAGCCCCTTGGCTTCCAGACTGCTCCAAACTCTTGGAAGTAGCTGTAAGACTTTTTTTTTTTTTGGCATTAGGGAAGGGGTATGTAATTCCCCCCCCCCCCCCTTTCTACACTCTAGACCTTTCCTCGCTATTTCAACATATTGGCTTTCTTTCTTACGAACTTAGTCTGAAATTATTTTTCACTGCCTTTATTACATCCCTGCTTTTGATGGCAAAATAGCTTCCTGTGTTTTGAAAACATCTGCTTTCCAGGTTTTACACGAGAAAATTGATTTTACTTTTCTCTCAAGTCCAGCAAGGTAGAAAGTTGGACTTGTTTCCAAGTGTAAGTTTTCCTTTTTCTTGTCTTCCCTAAAGTTACTCCCATTCAATTCTGATTCACTTTCCTCCCTTTATTTCTTCTAATCATCACTCTCCTTCCCCCCCTCCTTCTAAAGAACCAAAGAAGATTGATTGCGTCTTATTTCAGAAGACAAAATTAACATACATACACATACATATATATATATACATACATATTTTTCTATAATCTCTATGTACGTGTTAAAAGTTTTCTCTATGCTTTCTTCATTCCTGCTCTGATTTGGGGGGAGGTTAATTTTCCTGTTTTTTTTTAAAAAAAAAATCTCAGATTTGCAATTTAAAGTGGGCTCCATTCTAACTCAGCGGCTTCTAGGCTCTTTCACTTAAATCTCTGCTTTAAGCTGTCCCGCTCAGCTACTGCCCCCCACCCCACCCCAGTTCTTTGAAGATGCTCTCTTATTTAATTTAAACATCGCGGCATTGGCCACAAAAAAAATTAATTAAAAGAATAATTTTTTTCAAAAGAAAAAAGGAAGAAAAAGAAGAAAAGAAAGGGAAAAAATCTTTTAAAAAATCTTAGCCAGGTTCCTATTGTTGCTTCTCTACAATTCACGTCTCGGTGTGCCTGTGTGTGTGTGTGTGTGTGTGCGTGCGTGTGTGTGCGCGTGTGTCGTGTGTATGTGTGTGTTTTTAATACATGCATAAACTTTTGGTGCCTCTCTCCCTCTTCCTGGGTTCTTCTCCCATCCTCTCTTCCTGCTCTCCTTGCCCTGCTCATCACTTTCCCCTGGTTTTTTTTTTTTTCCTCCCTTCCTCCCCTCTGCCTCCCTCCACCTCCCCCTTTTCTTTTTTTGCTGAATCTTATTGATCCAGAAGGTGGCTAATTAGCCCTTCCCGTCGTGCCTGGGTAATGAAGCACATGCGCACTGAATTAATCACAGCCATTTTTTGCAGGAAACTAATTAGCAGAATAAAGATCCAAAGACTTTTTTTTCTTTTCACTCATCAGCTCCCACTTCCAGCGCGTCCCCTCCGACCGCTGCAGCCGCCGCCGCCGCCGCCGCCGCCTCCTCCTCCTCCTCCTCCCGGCCGCAGCAGCCGCCGCCGCCGCCGCCTGCTTTGCATCCCAATTACAGCCTAGAGCCGCTGCCGCCGCCGCCGCCGCTTCTCCTCCGTGGCCCCTGCCCGCTCCGGGGGCTGTAAACTCCCCGCCAACCATGCTGCTCGGCGGCAGCGGCGGCGGCGGCTCCGGCTCCCCGGCTGCGGCCGCCTCCCGCCCCGGGCTCCGCCGAGCGCGCTCCAGCTCCGCCGCCGCCGCCGCCGCCGCCGCCAGCAGCGCGTCCTCCGCCGCCGCCGCCGCCGACCCCCGCCAGCCGCCGCTGCTGCCTTGATGGGCTCCGCGGCCCGAGCGCCTCTTTTCGGGATTAAAAGCGCCGCCAGCTCCCGCCGCCGCCGCCGCCGCCAGCCGCGCCGCTGCAGCCGCCGCCGCCGGAGAAGCAACCGCGTAAGTGGCAACTTTTCCCTCTTTTTTTTCCCGCCGCCGCCGCCTGCTCCTCCTCCTCCTCCCGCCGCCGCCGCCGCCGCCGCCCGGACGCGGGGCTCCTCGGGGCGCCGGGGCTGCTTTGCATGGGGCTCGTCCTGCCCCCTCCCGGCTCCCGCGCCCGGCCTCCGCCGCCCGCGCTCCCCGCGCCCGCGCCCTGCTCGCTCGCGGCGTCCCGCTCGCCTTCCCCCTGCGCCAAACTTTCTCTTTCTCTTCTTCCTCCTCCTCCCGCCGCCGCCGCCGCCGCCGCCGATCCCGGACGCCCCCTCCTCCCCGGCCCCCGCGCCGCCGCCGCCGCCGCCGCCGCCGCGGCCCGCGACCCCCGGGAGGGTGGAGGCGCCCGGGGCGAGGCCCGGCCCGAGAGTTTGGAGGCGCCGCCGGGCTGGGCCGGCCGGGACGCGGGCCGAGGGCGGGAGGGCGGCCGGGGTCCCGGCGCCGAGACAAAGGCGGCGGCGGCGGCCGGCGCGGGGGTGGGGTGTCCGCGGGCCGAGCGCCCCCGCCCCCGCCGCCCCCCAACTTTGCCCCACCCCGAGAGCCGCCGGGGCTCCGGGCCGAGCCGCCGCGCGGGGCGCA
Source organism: Nesogale talazaci (assembly GCA_004026705.1). Classification (NCBI taxonomy): domain Eukaryota; kingdom Metazoa; phylum Chordata; class Mammalia; order Afrosoricida; family Tenrecidae; genus Nesogale; species Nesogale talazaci. Next base: position 5,943 of record PVJH01042697.1, read on the forward strand.
CACCCGGCCCCGAGCCGCAGCCGCGCCTGGCCGGGCGGCCGCCTTCCGCGCCGGGGCTCGACTCGCCGGGAACGCGGGAGCCGGGCCGGAGCGGCGGCGGCGGCGGCGGCAGGAGCGGCGGAGCCCGGAGGGGGAGAGGGCGGAGGCGGCCGCCCGAGCCTCTACCTGTGCGCTCTCTGCCCGGCCCCACCGGCAGCGCCGCGAGCGCCCAGAGGGGGCTCTGCCCTGGACACTAGGGGCTCCCGGCGGCTGGCGGCCGCGCCGCCGGCCAGCCCCAGCCCCAGCCCCAGCCCCAGCCCCAGCCCCAGCCCCAGCCCCAGCCCCAGCCCCAGCCCGGCGGCCGGTCTGGCCTCAGCCAACCGGCTTGGGAGAGAAAGACTTTTATTTGTAACGTTTTCCCTTTCTCGTGTGAGCCCGGCACTGTTTAGCGTCTCTTCCCCACGCTCGCTCCGAGACCACCTCCCCTGCCTTTTCCCACGAATTTATCTTCTCCTCGAGTACAGAAAACATATCCCTGGATTTTGCATGATGCATTTTAATGTACATTCTTTTGCATATCTCACGGAGAGTGTTCCATGCAGGTGTATTTAAATAGGGTGTGGGCCCGGCCTTCCTGCCACTTTTGAAGTGATGGCACTGAATCGCTGCAGCGTACGGACCTCAGCAAATTAATCTGTTGCTGAGAATCTGACTTTTGCAGTGAGGTTGGGCAGTGCCTTGACTGTGGCAAATTCTGTGATTACAAGTGCTTTCAAAAATCACCCACTCTTAACTTTTCCCCCTTGTGGCGTTGAAGTGAGGCAAATAGGACGATTTTTATTGATCTAAATTATTGAAACTTGATCCAAGGACTCTATGGACGACAGAGAGTGGATTGCCCTTCTCTGGCCTCCAATTCTAGTGACTTTTTAAATGGGGTTTTGTTAAGTACCTTTGAAGAAATAAGACGGACGGTGATTGCTTTGCTGTAATGCAAATTACAGGACATAAATTCGCTTTGGAATTAAGAAAAAGCCTGGAACCCTTTCAATGGGAACGCTTGAGGATTTCTTATGTTTGTCTGTTTGGGGTGGGGGGAGGGGATTACTCCCCCTCCCTGCTTTGAGAGAATGGTGAGTGAAGATCAACTTATTTGGAAATCCTCAGGTAGAGGGCTGGGAAATGGAAGAGAGGAGAAGATTGATCACAATCTGCATAATCAATAGGGCAGCATGCCGCAATCGTGTACCGACATTTACTGTAAATTTCTACAATATCTGCAGCGTGGGTGCTCCAGTGTGTCTTATTCGGCTTCTGAAAGCAGATGTAGTGGCTGTGCAGCTATAATTGACTGCCCAGCCCTCTGGAACACTATAGAAGTCCAGGCGAGAGTGTCTCATTTTAAAATTCCTTCATATTAATGGGATTTTTACCTGTGAATCTGTTTGTATGTGTGTGTTTGGGGTGGTGGTGGTGGTGGTGGTAGTTTCTTAGTTACCAACCCCTCAAAATATAGGTAGCCTGTGAATTGAATTGGGAGGGGGGAGGTTGGTGGTAAGAATTTTCTAATTGAATTAACACATTGGGGAACCCACCTCTCATAATGTTAGATTTCTTTAACCAGTGCAAGTAATTTAGGTTTCACAAAAATAAGCCAGAGAATACACTGTACATGAAAGCATTGTCAAAAGTAAGGTGTGTGTGTCTGTCTGTCTGTCTGTCTCTACGTCTCTACGTATGCTTTCGCCAGTGTGTGTAAGACAGATAATACAGACACTTATCTTGCAGTTGTACTTGAAAGCTTGGTGGTAGGTGAATCCATATTTGGAGATGGTTTTGAAATAGCCTAGCAAATGGTGTGTGAGCAGGATTTTGTAAAAAGTGTACACACGCGGAGTCAGTTTTGAAAGGATTGTGGTGTGGGGAGATGTGTGGGCAAGAGCCACTCCAGGCCAGCAGCCTTCCCTGAGCTGTGTGTGCATGTGTGTGTGTGTGCGCGTGCTCATGTGTCTCCACCCTTCCCCCTCCCTGGTTTTAGTTTTTAATTACTTAATGCTGAAACGCACAGGGCTTATATAAATATTTGCAAATGCTCTTTCCTATTGATTTCTCTGAATAAACTGCCCTGCTCTGCTCCAAAGAAGCGGTGATTCAGATTTGTGGACTTTTCAAACATCAAAAAATGGCCGGAGGAGTGCTCGCCTGTGCGTGCGTGTGTGTGTGTGTGTGTGTGTGTGTGTGTGTGTTTCTGGGTAGAGTTGGAGGCTTGAAGATTTGGGGGCCCTCCCCCTGCAAAGATGAGTTCAGTCTCTCAGTAGTGTGAGCTGAGAAAAGGAGGCTGAGCTAACCCACAGCCTGGCAAGCTGGCTGGAGTGTGTGTGTGTGTGTGTGTGTGTGTGTGTGTGTGTGTTGTGGGGGTGGGAGGGTTAGATGAGGATTGGGTGTCTGTATACTCTGGGGGGGGGGTCTGAATGCATATGCATTTGCTCTCACCACCCCCAGCCCCCCAACATTCAATATGAAACAGTTTTCCAAGGCTCAGGTGCCTGCCTCCCTCAAGGCCCCACTGAGTTTGAATCTGACCTAAGGTGCTGGAACCCGGCAATGGTGAAATAAAAGAATATATAGAACAGGGTCAGGTCAGCTGCTCAGAGGCCAAAACCCCAACAGCTGCTTTGATTTTATTTTGTGGGTGTATATTTTAGGCTCCTCCTGCAACATTACAAATTGTCGTGTTCCCCCCCCCCCCCCTTTCAGGTGTTTGCTTTGTAGCTTAGAGGCACCAGAGCCTTTGCCTGTGTCACTGTCTGCTCCCAACAACAGAAAACCCACAACACAGAATCCAAACCAAAACACAGGAGGGAGGAGAGGGGAAAAAAACCCTATTGAGTTTAGGCAAATAAGGTTAGGACTCCAGCTCCGATTACAAAGCAGCTTTGAATATGCAAGGCAGCATACAGGACCAGTTATTCCAGTTAAAACAAACTATTAAAAAAGAGAGAGAGAGAGAGAGAGGGAAAAAAAAGAAAAGACATGTTTAGGTCCTAATTTGTTAGTACAAGGAAAAGAATCCCACATAAAACTGTCTCCCCCCCCCCTCCCCTCCCCCGTTCCTGGCTTCCCCTAGAATTCACTCACCCTTTTCTGCTTCGCCTGCTGCAGAGGTTCTTTTATTAAAATCTTTTGGGTTTAGGAAGATCGCTGCAAGCAACACATTTTATGCCCCCCCCCCACCTTTATCTTAGAGGAGAGTTGGCAGGGGTTCTGTGGTTTGCAGTTACACAATATGTTATCATGTTTTTAATCACTAAATCATTGCAGTGGTTATAGATTTACAGTCTTGGGGTATTACAGAGAGGAGCAGCGGTGGCGGTATAGCTGTATATATGCTTTTAAATTACACCCGTGTAAACTGAGTGCGGCAGCTGTGAATATGGGCTGCAGACTTCAATCACCCCTGCGGCCCCCCCATCTTTTTTTTCCCCCTCAGTGACTATTTTCCTCCCAGTTGTTTGGTTTGCTTAAAATCATCTACCTCCTTCCCCATAGTCTTTGTCTCTGCAGTCCTGTCCCCTCTCATGAAAGAGGCAGAGGGGGGAAAACCCTGCTTTTCACTTCAACCCCCTAACCCCAGAAAAGCTAGAATTCGGACTCTTTGGGTCCTATAGTACAATAACAACAAAAAACGGGTGGGTTTTCTGAGGCAGCCTCTGGTTTCCAGGCTGACCTCCTGTGTGGGGACCGAGGGCGGGTTGTAAATGAGAATGTGGAGGTGGGGGGAGGAGGGGTGGCCAGGCTTGTGGTGCTGGCCTGGAACCTCGAAGGTCGTGTCACCACGAGCCCACTTTCAGCTTCTGTTTTTCATATTATTATGTAACAGAATCCTTGGCAGCATTAAAAATTCAGTATTACAAGCTGATTGTAATGCTGCCTCATTAGACAGCACTGTCTGGCCTTGTATTAAGTGAAACGCAGAACATGGCTTTTAGATTATAAACACCAATAAATATGAAGGAGCGGCAGAGGGGAGAAGAGTCAGCTGGGTCTCTTGGCCTCTTCTGGTTTTACTTCCCTCCCATCTTCTCCGCCCCCCCCCCCCCCCCCCCCCCCCCCCCCCCCCCCCCCCCATGATAACTGTCATCTGCTCCTGGTTGGGATACTGATGTGTCGTGTCGACCTCTGGTGACATTTTAGGACCGCTTTTTATAGAGTTATCTTGTGTACACAAAAGGTTTGGAAGTTTGTTTTGTTTTGATCTGCAATAAACAGGTCCTTCACTTTGCTGATGTCATTTCCGTTCATATTTGAGTTTGTTTATTGTGCTTCTTCGCAGGCCCTCACATCCCTACCCCCACCTTGCTTTCCAGCCAGAGTCTGTGGCTGCCTGAGGAAGGGGGGGGCGGGCAGCCCCCCTCCTAAGCAGCCAAGTCTGGGTTCAAAGGCCAAGGGGTCATGCGTCTCTGTCCGCTTGCCGCTGCCGAAGAAGGCAGGCCAGGCGCTTCCAGCATTGGCTCTGGTTGAGCACGCGGACGTCAACTAGGGCTGGTATTTCCAGGCCACTTACCGATTCATCTTCGTCGTCCTTCTTTGTAGCACGCCACCCCACCCACCACCACACCTGGCCGGTGTTTTTAATGCACTCTGACTGTCTCTTGTGGGGGGGCGAGGGGGGGCAGTGCCCCCCCCCTCCCTCCAGCCCCTTTAAAAAAAAAAAACAGAACAAAACCCCAACAACTCCGGAACAGACCTGTAATGATGACTTTGATTCAGTTGCAAATCTGCATCTGGTATTACTGGACTGCACACTGTGAAAAGAGGAAAATGTCCCACAGTCACCTCACCCCACCCCTTCAAGCCCTGGCTTTTAACGTTCATTTGTTTTTCCGTTCTCTGCCTCGCCCCAAATATGAAGCCGGGACCACGAGATAGGTCCAGTTTCCCGGCGCTTGAGCTCCCATTGGAAACGTTACCCTCCACCTGCCCCCCAACAGAAAGTCAGGGAAGGAAAGGAAGGAGAGAAAACCTGACACAGCGGGCCCTGCTGAAGGCTTTCCCTTTAATGGGATGATGGGTTTTAGGATTTTGGTTTTGTTTTGTTTTTTTTTTTAAAAAAGATCTGACTGTTGTGTGCTTTTCGGTTTAGAAATAATGGGGCGAGAGGGAAAAGCAGTCATTAGAAGTTCTGAGCTGCTTTCCAACTAAGACGGTGAAAAATGAAGCCCGGCTGACACTTGGCTCTGTGTGAAAGCCCCGGTCACCTCTCCCCCCTCCCCTGGCCCTGGCCTTTTGTTCCTGGAGAACGGAGCTAAGGTGCTTTTTCTCCCAGACCAAAGCCAGCGGGCAAGGAGTCCCCTTGTGCCTTTAGATGGCCTTCTCATGGTTATTTTCGCTGCAGACGCCCCCAAACAATTGCCCCAGGGAGACACAAAAGCAAAAACATTTGTCCTATTTTTTTAACCTCTTTGTTTCAGTCCTCTCTCTCTCACTCACTCACTCTTTTTCCCCCTTCCATTCTTTAAATTTCACAGTTTCCATTCGTCTGCAGAGAGAGAACAGCGTGAAGCACATTCTACCGCAGACCCCGCCGTGGTGGTGACTGGAGCAGCCTCCCTCACTAGCCAGCCCGATGCTAAACCACTGGCTGACAGAGGAGGGGAGGCAAGATTCCAGCCCTGGCCTCCTAAGTCAGATTAGCCTAGATCCTGCAAAAGAAAAAGAAAGTGCCCCCACCGAAGAGATAAGGAAATGGGATTTTAGGGAGTAGCTTGACTGGGGGCATCTTTTGTTTACCTTCTAGTAGCCTGCCTGTACCTCCGAAATGAACCTTGGAAATGGGAGAATGGCAAATCTAAATGAATTTCATTAAAAACAAAAAGGTCTGGTCCTGGTTAAGATAGGGCATTTGAGTGATGGGTCTTGTGTGTCAGGAGACTCTTGGTGCAGATACTGTGGAACTGGTTCTGAGTTGAGGAAGGGATTTTTTTTTTTTTTAACTGCAATCTCTTTCCAGAGGCTGTCTGTCCCCCTGGCCCACTGCTTTTCCCCTGTTCTCTGCTGTTTTTTCCTCTCTTTGCCTTTCAACCTGCTTCCCCTCCAGGAATCCCGTGGTTGACACTAGGCAGGGTATGAGGGACATGACAGGACAGTAGAGGTGTGACCCAAGCACAAAGCGGGCGCCCACCTCTCTGGCCCCAAACAAAGCCCCTCTGGCGCCTGTCACAGAGGGACTCTGCCTGCCACACTCTGCTTAAGTCTCAGTAGTCTGCCTTTTCATTAACATCCGCATAGAAACACAAATGCAAGAATCCCCCTGGGTATAAAAGTCTTACATGGCAAACTTCTCTGTTGCCCTTTGAGAAATAATATTTTTGTATTCCTCCAAACAACAATAATGAGAGCGCGCAAAAGAGCAACTTACCTAACATTTTAAAGCTGTTTCAAGTAATCTCCCTCCTCCCCACCCCCCCAAACTTGGGCATTGAAACTTGTAATTCATTTTAGTGAAATCTTTTCAGAATCATGGCTTTCATAGAGTTCTTCACCTGTATTTTGCTCGTGTCCCTGAGGGATCTGGGGTCCGCACTGTGGATGGTGAGCCTGTCATGGGGAGAAGGCTCCACCAATGACTGCAGGGTAAAGTGAATCTGCAGAATGAGCATGGTAGCAAGAGATGGAGGTTCTGGGATTTGTGTCTGTTGTGCATCACAACACGTGTATAGGCCAGGGCCCACCAGGCTCCAGGGGTTTAAAGGCCAGTTTGGTTCTTCTGAGGAAAGCCTGCTTTTTGTCCCATACCCATGAGCGCCTGGCCACCCAGCAGGTCCCAGACCCCCAATTCACTGCCTGGAGTTGAGAGACAGGGACTGGCAGCTTCAGGCTGTCATTCACCCTCCAGTGTTCCCTTGTTTCTCAGGGGGGAACTTTTGGTTTTGATGTCTTGCCCTCCTCTGGCTTTTTGTTGTTAATGTTGTTTTCCTTTGTTAAAGCCTCGAGATGATTTGAGCTTTAGTTTTTAAAATCAGTATGTACATACAGTTTAATGAAATAGGAGGATCTGGAAGAATACACAGATCTGTACAGCAACCCAGTTGGATTGTGAAAATAAAGCCTGGGTTTAACTAGACGTGAGGACACTGCTATCCCTTGCATCTTAGCTCCGAGATGAGATCCTATTTACCTTTGCTGGAGTGCAAGGATACCGAGATGGAGAGGGAGTGTCTGGGGGTGGCCAATAAACGCAGGGTGGGCTCCTTGGGAAGCTTTGTGATTTATCAGTCAGCCAAGCATTGGGAGCCAGGCCTCTGGCCTGAAGAGTGGGTAAGGGGAGGAGTAGGGAAGGGGGTTAGCACTCCCTGATTTATTTTAAAATATTTATCCTTTTGGCCGTTGCCAGTTCCGCTTTCTAGATGAGTCTAGTCTGGTTATGGAGAACTGGGAGGGAAGAACCGCCCTTTCTGAGAGTGAGAGCGTTTGACAACAGTGTTGAGGTTGAGAGATGAGACCGTCCCAGGCTGTTACTGCTGGGCAGGGTCTGGGCATTTAACATCACACAGCTGCCCTCTGATGGGCTGGGGCCTCTCCGAGCTTGAAGATGGACATTGTAACTCACGTATTTCAGAAGCCCTGGATTCCCTATGGATGGGCTTAACTTGCAGATGCCCTCTGAAGAGGCATTGTGTGGTTCATGATAGAATTAAGCTCTGGTAGAGGCAGCACCCTCGCTTGTGGACAATCCTGTAGATTCCTTGAGGACCCCAGGTGACTTACCTGGGGTTACCTGCTAAATTAGCCCCTGTAAAGGAGGCAGGCCTCACAAGACCTCCCCACAGAGACGGTAGTACCCGACTGACGAAGCGAGAAGTGGAGCCTGCCCAGGTGCAAGTCGTTTCTGCTTGTCAGGCCTTGGAGATGATGATGTTAGTGGCTTGTCCTTAGGTGAGTGGGGTCCTGGTACTATCAGGGTACCCCCCCCCCCCGCAAGGCTTTCTGCCCAGGGCCTCTGTGTCGTGCTGCTGCCGCCATACTTACAGCTTTGTTCTTGGGGCTTTCTAGCTTTCATTGATGATACGTATCTGTCTCATGATGTCACCCGCTTATGAGGTCGTCCCATGTTAATAAAAGTTAAGAGAAAGCAACAAAATGAGATATCCCGGGAGTGCAAATGTGCCCTCGGACCCTCTCCCTTAGCCGAGGGACTGCT
>PVJH01042698.1:0-13964 GCA_004026705.1 Nesogale talazaci
TCTCCCCCAGCCCCTCCCCACCTCCCACCTGGGCTCCCACTGTCAGAGGGAGGCTCAGTGGAAGGAGGCCACCTAGGGCGGAACCGTGCTGCAAGGACAGCCCAGCTCTGCTCTGAGGCTGCGTGGCCTCTGGCACTGGCCAGACCCGAGAGCCTGTGGGTCTCTGGGCGGAGGAGGCCAAGGAGGAGGTCTAGGAATGTGGCTCATAAATGTCCTGGCATGTGCGTAACGACATAGTAGGCTCGTGGCGTAACGTTCTTCACTCATAGGCAGCTCAAGAAGGAACTATGCCAAGTGTCTCTGTGTCCCAGGCTCTCTTTCAACAAACAGACTCAGTGCTGACTCACATGACAGGCCAGGGTTGACCTGTCCCTGTGCGTTTCCAAGACGCCAACCTGGAGGGGAATAGAACTGATCATTCCCTTGAGGAGTGACTGGTTTTGAACTGCTAGCCTTGCGGTTAGCAGCCCGATGCATAACCACTACACCACCAAGGCTCCTTGTTCCAGGGCACAATGGAATCAGGCGCGAGGTGACTCAGAGTTTTCATAGCTGAGCTCCCTACACAGAAAGCCAATGAACTGTAGTGGTTTATTATCCTCCGTGTCTTCCCACTGATCCTCACAAGGACACAAGAGGTTCTTCATTCTGCAAATAAACGGGAAGCTCATGCAGCCTGCCTGCAGCTTGTGAGCCCCTTGATTGGTAGGTGATGGCTGAGAGGGTTGGACTTGAACCCGAGATGGACTGACCCTGGGGCAGGTTTTTCTGCTCCTCTTCACCACCTCCCTTGGCGGGAGGAAGGACAAAGGTTGTCAGAATTGCCCCTTGAGCCAGGCTGGCCTCCCAGCCTGTTCATCCCCATTCTCTGCTGTCACTTGTGCCGCAAGTGTCCCTCAAATGATCCTGTGCTCCTGGCGCACTCAGAAAACCAGCCTCCGAGCCCTCTCGAGTTCACCACCCACAAGCCAACGGGAGCTGAATTTGTTTTCACGAGGGCCTTGGCCCGCCCCCTCCACAAATGTTTCATCAGACTCTCGCGTGTTCTTCTTTTCTCAAACACCTGGTCAAACCCTCCCAAGGAAGTGGGACCCAGAAACAGAAGCCAGTGTTCGGTGTGTCCAGAAGGGGTCTGTCTGTGAGGAGAAGTCAGGAAGCGGGTCACAGGGAGCCCCACTCCCTCCCCTCAGCCTACCATGTCCTTCCTTGGGGTCTCACTGCTGGGGACAGGTGGCACAATACCTTGTATTACCGGCAGGCTGACGGGTAAGCGTTGGGGGCCGGAAGAGGAGGCTGTTGGCTCGTGCACAGACCTCTAGTCATGGAAATGCTACATGAGGGACACAGTGCGTTGGCATTGGCCTGATGGCGGTGTGGCGGATTGCGAGGAGGACTTCAGCATCCCTGGGGGGTGCCCCCCGTAACGTGCTCAGCTGCTGAGGGGAAGACTCCGCAGAAGAAAGATGCAGTGATCTTCAGGAAAATCAACTCTGGGGAGCACGAAGGAGGCCTGGGGTGGGCTGTTAACTGCAAGGGTGGCAGCTAGAAATCCCCAGCTGCCCCTCAGAAAAAAGACGAGGCTTTCTGCTTCTCTAAGGATTTCCAGCCTTGGAAACACTCTGGGACAATTACCCCCTCCCCTGTAAGATCACTATATAAGTCAGAGTCGACTTGATGGCAGTCAGGGGGTTGTTCTTGTTGGGTTTTTGTTGTTGTTGTTGTTGTTGTTGTTTTTGTGGGCATCACTGCCCTCTGGTGGGAGTGGGAGGCCCAGCCTTGCTCCTGGAGAGCTGCTGCTGGATATGAACCGTCAAGCCAGTGGGCCGCAGTCCCGCACTCAACCACTACGCCCCCGGGGCTCAGCCGGTTCTTTTTCAAGACCATGTTCATCTAGATTGCTACGCAGAGGGGGATTATAAAGAGGAAGCCCGAGGTCTACTGGGTGGGCACGTCTATGGGAAATCCGCCCTTCCACAGCCACGTGAGTGGTGTGAATGCAGGAGGCCTGCTTGCTAGAATGCGTGTCTGAGGAGCATGCAGTTAGCAGGGAAGGCAGAAACAGCACAGCCAGTGTCATGACTAGGGTCATTTGGCTCAGCCAGTAAAATTATGCCCAACGATGCTAAGGCATGCTTGCTGAGGAGGAGGAGGAGGAGGAGAATGCATTAATGACAGGGTGTGCTCACCCTTCTGTCTTGCTCCACCACCACTGCAGAGCACGGCAATCCCTCCTAATGGACGCCAAGTCTGACTGTGAAAGAAAATCGAGGTCTATGCACAGGGCATTTAAATTCAGTCGTATCTTTCCAACACCATTCCCTGGAAATCCATAAACATTTTCAGCCCTCTAAATAAGTGAAGGGTATTAATCACTGCTCACTTACAGTTTAGTCTAATGCTTAATAGAAATATTTACCAAGTTCCCTTTGCATGACCTGTTCTTATGCTATGGACTGAAAACTGTGCGGGGACTTCCAGAAACAGTATAGAAGATGTGTCCTCTCTATGCCCCTGCCCATATATAGTGAATTGTTAGACTCTGGTTGAGAAGGGATCAAAATTCACCCTTTGGGTGTTTTAGTTTCAAATCCAGGCACTGGGTTGGGTTTAGCTAAGTTAAAAGTCACTTCTGCTTATAAATTTAGTTCAGCTAAAAATGGTGCATTCAGTCTTGGGCCCAAAGGGAGAGGAAATAGTGCAACTCCATACATGGATGTTTTCTGTCCGTTAAAGTAAAAATGTAGTCTCCAGGGCCAGGCATAAAACTAGTGTGTGAATTTGCACTATTGCATTTTTTACTTTCAAGTAATTTCCATGATACTCTGGTTTATGGATCTTTTTAAATACTCCGTTATATTATTTCTGAAGTGTCATTTCCTATTTTTCAAGAGATTTAAAAACCATGTTATTTTTTAAGAGAATGCCAGCAAGCTTTATAAAGAATAATAAAATGTGGATAGTGCTTGCTAGGCAACAGTTATAACAATCGGCTGTGTACATGTTACTAGTATCCTTACCACAGAGCTGTTGCTGAGGGAAGAGACTTTATTGGTGTGGACTTGAACTTCTCTTGCCATTAGATTGATCCAGTTTTCTGTGTCATGCTGCATTAGAACTTTTGCTGTGGGTGGTGGGGACCTCTTTGCCCACATTAGCCTGGAAGCTGTTTGGCCATATATCTGTGTCAGATTCCTGCGTGGTGACATAGTCCTTACACTTTGGTCCTTTAACTGCAAGGTCAGTAGTGTAAAACCTTCAGCCAGCTCCGAGGGAGAGAGACAGGGCTTTCCCGCTCTCGGGAAGAGTGACAGTCCTGGAAACTCACAGGGGCAGTTCCACCCTGCCCTGTCGGGTAACTTTAATCTGCATCAGCTCGATGGCGGTGTCTCACTGTCCAGCACCAGTTTGTTAACTTGCCGATTACCCAGAGAGCTTGGCAGGTCCTCTTTTATGACCCTCTCAGTTCATTTTAGGGAGTTTGAAGTGGGATCTTACTGCATATACTATCTTAGTAGTTGTGCTTGTCAGAGGGTAAGTCTTGACTTTGATCTTGCAGTTGCCTTATGGGGTTTTCTTCTCGTCCTCCTGCGGACGGACCAGTGTTTCCTCTCCTCAGGACACCTTGAGCCCTGGCTGGGAAGCCGTGACGTATGAGGGATTGGACAGAGAGGAGGGCTGACTCTTAGAACTTAGACCCACTACAAGTATTTTATAACAAAAATGCACCAAGTAATAAGGCTTTTTCCCTTACAGCTCAACGAATTTCATGAAATGACTACCCAGTTCCCCTCCCCTGCTCCTCCCTGCCTTTGTTTTGCTCCCAAACAATAATCTACTCTTCCAGGTGTTTACTTACAGACATTTCATCTTTTGATTCCTGCCCAGTTCTTCACAGCCCTGAGGATTCTGGTGGCTCTGATGAGTAAAGGGACTGGGCCCTAGTGAAAGAGCTCTGGAGGTTCAGTGCGGTAACCAGCAGCTTGTTAACCACAAGGCTCACGGTTCAAACCCACCAGCCACTACGTAGGAGAAGCAGGAGGCCATCCACTCCCACTAGCGTCAGAGTCAATGCAGTGGCAGTGAAAGCTCTTGGGACATGTTGGCTTAGCGTTGGCTGCTAACTAGAGGATCAGCCATCCACATCCGACAGCTGCTCACCACAGACAGACATGATGGTGTGTTTCCATACAGATCACTGCCTGGGAAACACTGGACCGGCCTACCCTGTACCGACCGGGCCATACGACCGGGCCATAGTGGACAGAAGTAGATATGATGGCTTCCTTTCCTGTCTCCTCTGTTTATTTTGGGAGGAGGGGGCGGGCATCACTGCCTCTGGTGGTCGTGGGCGCTACTCAGTGCCGCTCCTGAGAGCTGCCGCTGGATTTGAACTGCCAAGCCTGCGGGCTGCAGTCACGCACTCAACCACTTACGCCACCGGGGCTCAGCCCTCCTGTCTCCTCTTAACCTGCATGTTTATCCATTGAATTGAGCACTGATGTTTTGTTTCTTTTTTTTTTTTAAGACATCTAAAATGAAATTTAGAGTAATGTTAAATTTAATCTTCAATTATTCCCCCCCCTTCCTTTTCATTTGTCTTTTAGGTAAAGAAATTAAAAACATTTAGTGGAGATGTATCCAAGCTGTCGCTGGCAGACTCTTTCATGCACTGCTTAATTCAGGTGCCAAAGTAAGGATATCGTCATTGATCATTGTTCTACACCATGTAGCGCCTTTAAATTACTGGCAGTAAGTTCTGCAATGGTATTTTCTGTATTTTTCAGCTACTCACTTCGGATCGAAGCCATGGTGCTAAAGAAGGAATTCTTACCTTCCTGCTCTTCTTTATACACAGATATCATGTCTTTAATAACTGCTATAAAAGGTAAGTAAACACATGCTCTCTCATGCATGTGCTTTTATTTGTTATGGTAACCGTTGATTGAAAAGATCATTCAATTAAAATTAGAAATGGAAAGACCCCCATTACTATTATACCTCATAAAGAGATACGAGATTTCACCGGGGGGTGGCATTTAAAGTTTATTTCTGTTTATCTTTAAAAAATTTTCCTTCTACTGAATTTTATTTCATACACCATCTTCTTCCAATTAGCAGCCCAATGAGAAACCACCATGCCACAGGGACTCTATACACTATCTTCTTATAAAAGTTTTATTGTATCTCATGCTTCAAAGTAGATTTGTCTGGTGTGACTCTTCCATGCTCTAGTCCCAGCTGGCTTTCTGCTGGTGTGTGAGTGTGTGTGTGTGTGGGGGGGGGGGGGAGGAGGTAGACATTGGTGCAGTGGTGGGATTCGCATCTTCCTTACCTGTGACCCGTGTGGATTCCTGGTTCTGGGCTGCATGCACGGCCACTCCCGTCTGCTCATGGAACTTTGCATGTGCCTATGATGCTGAGGAAGCGTCATAACAGTTTCCAGACATAAGGCAAGCGAGGGGGGAGAGGGCCTGGCAATTTACTCTGACAATCAGCCCCGGAAGACCCTCAAGCTCCGTCTTTCCCACAGTGGCTTGTGGATTTGGGGAGGGACCAGGGAGCATCCCTTTCCATTCGGCCTGGGGTCTCCAGGAATCCATGGAGCTGACTCATGGACAGCTAATGACCACAAGTGCAAGGCCTGAGCTCTGGGCCCCCATTGTCTTCCCTGCCCTGAGCTGGGACCCGGCTGGTACAGAAGCCCCTGACTTCTTCCAGGAAGCTTCTCTCCGACTCACCTACCAAGGCCTCCGTGGTCTGGTCAACCACCCCCTTCCCCCGGACCCAAGTGTCTGGTGGGCTATTTGAGTTTGAGAGGGGCAAGTGGGTGGTTTTCATTTCTGTGACCACCCTGTTCATTGGTCTTTTGCTGGCAGAATCGCTGCAGGGTCTTCTTCCCTGAGTCCAGGAACCCTGCTCGGCCATCGGCAGCCCCGAGTGAGTGGGCAGGCCTGGCACATGGAGTTGGCGCTCCTCCTCTCGGAGGCCAGCGCTCCTGGCTTCCTTCCTCTCACTCCTCTCTCAGTGCCAGGCTGGGGTTCAAGTCACAGGGGCAGTGTTGTTTCTTCCTGTTTGGGGTTCCTGCTTATTCGCTCTGCTCTGTGTTGGGATGAAGTTCCCCTCCTTCATATTTTCAGAGAGGAGGCTAAAGGACTAAGAACTGGTTTCCCTTCCATGCACAGGCTGTTTCGAATCTTCCCCGTACCTTCTTGTGGATGCCCCTCTCCTCCTGGCCAACCACAGAGGAGAGCGGGTGTTTTCCTAGAGTAGTGCAAACAAGTGGGCTTGGTGGAAGCAGCCCTTATCTGGTTACCCCGCAGACCTGGCCTTCAGAGATAGCGTAGAGTAGGCAATGATCCAAATAAAAATTATTTTGAAAGTAGTACTAGGCTCAAAGGAGAATGAATATTTCCTTAAAATGCGTCTTATGTAATAAGTTGTTGCAAAGACTGCAATTTTGCTTATCAGGGTGGTTTTTAGCTTGTCAAATGCAAAAATTATTGTTTCTTTACATAGATGTTAAAGAAAACTGGTGTTTTTAAAACTAGTTTTCTCAATATATTGTGTTGTTTTTTTTAAATGCTTAAGCCAACCTAAAAGAAACATGCAGTTTGGAATCAAATAGAAAGAGCCTCTGAGTTCCAAGGGTTAGTGCTCTGAAATCATTTACATATCTTCTTTTCCTTTTTTAAAAACCCAACTTCGAACTCATTGTCTAAGCAAGACGGTATTCTGTATCGTTCTCATGGTCCATAAATATAGAGTCTTAAGAAGCTGTTAGTTCTAAAGGTAAATTCTCAAGAAATGACAGCTGGGAAGTAAAAAAAAAAATTTAAGTATAACACATTCTCTTGCCTTTGCATTAGGTTTTTGTATTTTCCAATCTTTGGAAAGCTTCGTCACTGAAGTATTTGGTGACCCTTCAAACTGTCAGACACATTTGATTCCCAGTTAAACACTTGGCCCAGGTTTCCCAGAAGCCAGTGAGTGGTGTGTTAGCTGTGGGGCAGAAACTGGTGCTTCATTGTCTTCTCAGCCTTTGAGTCCAATAGTGTGCGGCCCGTGTTTGCTCAGACATTCATAGCTTGCACGCAGCCCTTGCCCTTCGCCCTGTGTCAGCTGAGCCTACTCTAAGCTGCTGCGATGTGTTCCTCTCAACAGAGCTGATGTCATGTGACGGCCTACACTCCATCTTACACTTGGTGCTCCAGGCTGGCAATATCATGAACGCCGTGAGTACGGTTCAAACAATAAAAAAGTTGTTCTTTTCCACTTGGATATTTGTGTCTCTAAAGATATGTGTATCTCTTTGCTTTTGATTCGTCTTCCTTAGGGAGGGTGTGCCGGCAATGCCGTGGGGTTTAAACTGTCGTCCTTGCTCAAACTGGCAGACACAAAAGCTAACAAACCCGGGATGAATCTTCTGCACTTTGTTGCACAGGTATGTGAAGTGATTACTGTCAGGGTGCATGGAAGCCTCCTTAGAGACAGGGGAGTGTTTCCCGGGTGTCAGGGGCATCCACGTGCAGAAAGTGATGTGCACTTTCCTAAGGGGAGGGGTGGTTGCTTTGCCAACTCAGAGATTCTGCGTACAACAGAGCAAAACACCAGCCGGGAGCTGAGCTCCAGTGGCGTAGTGGTTGTGCGCGGGACTGCGGCCCACTGGGACAGAGGTTCAATTCCAGCAGTGGGGCTGGGCCTCCTACTCCCACCGCCGGAGAGCTGTCATGCCCCCCCCAAAAAAAAAAACACCGGCCGGTCAGGTGCCGCCCTCACCATTGTGATCATGGTGCAGCCCATGCGGCAGCTGCCCTGCCAATGCATCCCATGGAGGCTCTTTTTCAATGACCTACTTTATCAATGCCCTTCTCGGGATTGGCCCCTCCGGATAACTTTCCCAAAGCGCGTAAGTGAAATCTTCCCGTTTTTCCTTCTAAGGAGCATCCTGGCTGTACTTCTTCCCAGGCAGATTTCTTCCTCCTGGCAGCCCCATGACAGAGACTCCCCAACACCATAATTCATATGCATGAACTCCTCAATGCTCTTCCTTATTATTTTTTGACCCTACTTCAAAAATGAAGCACCGAAGCCATTGAGGATACCGTGGTTCGGTTCAATACGTTAATTGTCAAAGTGACAACTTGGCTTTTGAACACTTTAAAGAAGTATTTTGCAGCAAATTGACCCGGCGCACTGTGTCACTTGCTTTCTTGATTACTGCTTCCAGAACACTGATTATGGATCCAAGTAACTGGACCCTTGCCAACCTCCGTCTTCTCTCCCTTGGTCCTGATCGGGGAGGAGGGTGGGCAGAAGTAGAAGAGCTGGAAGTGGAGCTGGGGGGACAAAACTGTGGTGAGCTCCTGTGCCAAAGCTGGGGGACTCGGCTTTCTTGTTCTCGCCAGGGGAAGTCGGCCAAAGTTTGGGCACAGCATAAAGGCCTGCTGGTGTGGGAAAGAAAGCCGTGCGGGAAGGTGGGTTGGGGCAGAGAGAGAACTGGCTACAAGGAGGCAGAGGGGGAAGCCATTGTAGCAATAGAGGTGGAGGGCTGGCTATTAAACACCAATTGGCTAGCTTTGCGATCCACGGCTTGTAAAGAGCAATTAAACATTTAGCTTCTCTTTTTGTGTGGTGAGGCCACTGTGACACCAAAACCAAAGCTAATTACTAGCCAAGTATATATATATATTTAGGGGCATCACTGCCCTGGTGGGAGTAAGAAGCCCAACCTTGCTCCTGGAGAGCTGCTGCTGGATTCAAACCGCCAACCCTGTGGGCCACAGTCCCGCACACAACCCCTAGGCCACCAGGGCTCAGCCTATATATATATATATTTTTAATTCTCAACTAACTCCTTGAGAGAGGTGAGTGTGTGTATGTGTGATCTTCATTATTGAATCAGCTGGCTTTGACACTGGCCACATAGACGAGGCTCTACTCTGGGCAGGGAGACGGCAGTTTGGGTGTGAAGTGAGTGTGCTTTTAGACCGGGCCAGAACTGGAAGCAACTTTGGACTCACTCATCTGTTTAGTGCTCCTCCTTGGACAGGTGACTTCAGCTTTCAGCCCCTCGGTGTCCACAGCCAGGTGACTGCTGTTTAATAGACTCCTGTTCACTGTGAATGCGGAGTTTTTAGATGACTGATTTATGGGGTGTAGATGGAATGAATTATTTTCTGAGGTACCTATGGGTCAACCCCAACAGCCAACCTGTCAGCACTGAGCATGTTAACCTTTGCAGCATGCACGGGGACCTTCGGAGGAGAGGCCTACCCATGTCAAAATCAAGTAACTGAGTGTTGCTCAAAGACTTAATTCCATAAATTGCTTGGTTCCATGATCAGCCTATAATAAGCTCTCCATAAAGAGTATATACTATCATTACCTCAGAAGACAGATAACATGTTGGGTACTTAACTGACAAATTAATTTGCAGAACATTAAAACAAGAAGCGTGCTTCTGTGTGGAGAGGAGAGTTCTTTGAGATCCAGGTCTCCCTTTGTGCTGGGTGACTTGGCCCCACCCCGCCCCTTTGGGGAAGCTGCCATAGTCTGAATTGCCCCTTTCCCAGTGCCTGAGGCTCACCCTCTGAACAGGTAAAGAAGCCAAACGCCTCTGTGGCAAGTACACCTTTTGAATAAACTCAGTTTGAGAACTGGTTTTGCAGCTGAAGGTATCTTGATCATTTAAAGGCATACTTATAGGTATGGGTGGTATTTAACCGGATCTATTGGATTCTCTTCGAAACAATGGGCCTTGCTAAACTGATACCTCCTTCCATTGAGTTCTAATGCACATGAATTGTATTTCAGGTCAGGATAAATTGCTCTGGGAAGTCAAATGTACCTCAACAGGAGAGGAGTTCTGGTAAACCAAACTAAGACTGTCAGAGTTCAGGTCTCAGGGAATTGCTTTGAATCTACCAGGCGAACAAACGGGAACAGTGATTTTAAGGCTCCTTTAAGACTCAGGAGGCACACACACACAAAAAAGACCCAGGAGGCACAAAAATTATTCCCTTCCAATGTTATTCATAGAGTGAGAAAATTCTGTTTTTGTTCTAGGAAGCCCAAAAGAAAGATGTCACTCTTCTAAGCTTTTCAGAGAAATTGCGCCACGTTCAGGAGGCGGCTCGGTAAGCCAGAGAGATGGGATGTGATGGGGAGGGGGCAAGACCTCGTCTCTTGTTTCTCCCCAAGCTGCCTTCTCCTGAAGGCTCAAGGATACGGCTTATTGATTCCAGTTGGAAATTAGAAACTTTTATCTTGCTGAAGTTTTATGCCTCTTCCTTTATAACTATAGGTGTGCGCCTTTGGAATCTGGGGGTTTTGAACACTTCACCTTTATTTTTAGTTTTAAAAACACTATTGCAAAAAACCAAGCAAACAAAAAAGCACTATTGCAGTCTATTCGAATGAATATCATACATGTAAAATAAATATGGATTACAAGCGTCAAATCCCTCTCACCACAGAGCCTGCTACTTTGGAAGTTTCTATAGATCAGACTTCCAAAGCCACAAATCATTGTCCCCTTGCAGAACCCAGCATGGTCCATTTCTTTTCTGTGGAGTTAGAAGAAATTGGAACTGAGCCAAGGACTGTAAAAGGATTCCTTTTTAAATTAGTCATTCGACTATCCAGGCACAGCATCTCCCAAACATAAAGCTTTATTTATTGCACTCTAATTTGTTCCCGACCCTAGTAGACAGGGCTGTTTTTATGTCACTATTGTCCACGGGTTTTTGCCATCTTGAATTCCACTCTTTAGAATTTCTAAAACTCTGTATCTAGTGGTAGATGTTCAGGAACTCTCTCTCGAGTGAGAAAAAGAAAAAGCCCTCCTTCTATGTAGTGCCATGTGCTCTTTCCCATGGCGCAGAATCGGCTGCCAGTCACTCATCTCAAGCCACCGCTGTGATAGGACTAAATGCAGAGACGGCCTCCAGGAGTTTGCTTCGGCACCCCAGCCCCTTCCTCAGTTCAGTTTCAAGGGTCTCTGACAGATTGGAACCAGGGCTTTGGACCTGTCAATGGACCGAGACAAAAACTCACTCGCTGCTGTCAGGCTGCTTTTGACGCACGTCAGCCTCAAGTGTGCGAGTCGGAACGGAGCTCCACTGGGTGTCCCCCGATCGGGGGCCTCTGGGCACACTCAGACCGCCTCCTTTTCAGTCAGTAGCCAAGGGTGTTAGCTGTTTGCACCAACCAGGGACTCTGTCATCAGCCAGTGTCTTCATGCTTGTGTGTGTGGTGTAGTGCGTTATTCATTGGGCTGCTAACATCAAGGCCAGCAGTTCAAAGCCACCAGCTGCTCCATAGGAAAAAGATGACCCTTTCTGTTCCTAGAAAGAGTTACCGTCTTGGAAACTCACAGGGGCCAGTTCTGCCCTGTCCCCTTGGGTGGCTATGGTTGGAATTGACTCCATGGCAGTAAGAAATACACATCTGATCACCAGTTACGTGTCTGGCCTAAAGTGAGATTATTATTTCAAAGACGTAACAGAGTAGCACGCATGTCCACCGATGACCCAATTCTTCTGCAAGATACCGACTGCTTTGTGTTCAAATGATTCAAAGCAACATGAGCTGGACTAGCGTTACTGTGACTAGTATCAAAATGTTACTGTGAGCCATAGAAAGGGACATAGTCATTACGGAGGGTCTCTGAATTAGCTTTTCCCACGAGAGTTGGCTGGGGAAGGTTGGCCACACGGTCTCTAAGAAAGACTCGGTACGCGGGCTGTGTTTATTTGAAATGGAAGGTGAAGTCCCAACAGACCATGCGTGCTCATACATTACATACCAGCGGTGCAGAGCATTTTTGTTAGGAGAAAGATGAGGCCTGATGAGGAACATGAAGTTGTCCAAATGTATGAATTTGATCATGGCATTACCAGGAGACAAAAACCTTGCCCCGGCTCTACCAATCTTGATGTTCAGGAGGCAACAGAAAGGCTGCACTCTGTCTTCCCGTTTCTTTGCGAGCTGTGTGCTGGTCCTCTGGCAGACACAAAAAGAGTGCCTATGCCTTAGTGGCTGCAGAGAAGTCTAGGTCTCCCAGAATTTTGCCCGCTCTGTGTTGTCAATGCTGTTGTGATGTCATTTATGCAAGCTTGGGTTAGCTCATGAACAGGAGCGAGGTGACAACCTGCTTCTTTTGAACCAGGGCATGTCCTCTTAGGAAAATGAATCACCTCTTAGGAAACCGTGAAGACAAACTCACAGTCTATTGTGAGTCCAGGCGCAGATAAGAGTCATTGCAGCGCTTCGCTTCTGGCTCTAAGGTTGACCGAGGCTTGTTTGATGTGCCCACGTGACACAGGCCTCCTTGTGCCAGCTGCCCACTCTCCTCTTTCTTCTTGCAGATTATCTCTGGATAACACAGAGGCAGAGCTGCACTCACTGTCTGTCAGGACGAGATCTCTCAAGGAAAACATCCAGGAGGACGGAGAACTTTGTCAGCAGATGGAAGATTTCCTTCAGGTCAGTAGGCGATTTGAGTCAGTCCCTCTGAGTTCACCGGCCACCAGTACCTCGGAGGCTGCTTACATTGGCATGGCCGGGGTGTTCGCTGAAGAGGAAGATTCCCAGTTGTAAGACGAGGCTGCCTGCTCTTGAGAAGATTTAAGGTCTCTGAAACCCAAAGGGGCAGTTCTGCTCTGTCCTCTGCCCCTGTGTGTTGGAATCACCGGCAGTGAACTTGGCTTTTTGGAGTTTGATCTCCCAACCGAACTTTTGGAGAGCAGAATGGAGTTCCACAGAAACAGTCAAAAAGACCTCATTGAACATGGGAGGTGGCCCCTCACGTGCTTTTCGGTGAACGAAGCTCCTTGCGGGCTGCGGGGCGCCAAGAGCGGCCGAATCCCCAGGGTGAGTCCGAGCCACTCGGAATCACATCCACACGAAGCACAGCATGTTTGTGACAGCTCATTGTGACTCACTAATTACATAGTCTGACATCTTCCTTATTTAAAGCAGAGCTGGCACCGTTCCCGCTCGTAGTGTTCCGCCGAGTTCTGCTCCTCTAAATGGTCTCGGCCTTTGAGGCCGGCGAGGGGCATGTGTGTGCCCAGCTGCTCGTGGTGCGAGGTAGGCACAGCGCGCTCCAACAGCTGGGCACGGGGACCTTCACTTCTGATGAAGCCGATGCTCCACCATCTCACCCACATCCCCACCCCAACAGGCATTTAGTCTTGCTCTGCCTGGGCCGTGAGTTTATCCCTATTATTCAACAGAGGCTCTGGAGTTGATAGCAGCATTTAGTGCCCCCCCTTAAGGCTGCAGACTGTATTCGGAGCACTGGACCACACCATCGAAACCCACCTCATGGCCCTCGAGTGCCTGCCGACTCAGGGTGACCCCATCGAGCAGGGAGCATTGCCTCTGTGGGTTTCCGAGTGAGACTCAGTCTTGGCGGGACTAGAAAGCCCCGACCTCCGCCTGTCCGGCGATGGCTGTTTTCCTACTGTGGACCTTTCAGATCGCAGCCTAACGTGTGACCACTGCCCCAGCCGGGCACGCAAAACCCAGTCAGAAGCTGAAGAATGAGAACCATCGCAGACCAAGAGGAGAAGGCGGGATGGTTCACTCTCCACAAGGTCTCATGTTGAATACGCTAATCTCACACCAGATATGCGTTTAGGAAGATTTATGCCCACGCGGCTGCGCTTACCCTCCTCTGAAGAAAGCTCTCAGAGGCACTCGTTTCTCAGCTTTTGAAATCCTGAAAGCCTTCTGCTAATCATTCTGACAACCCTAGATAAAATACTTCGTAGAGCTATTTATTTTTCACCGTTCATTATTATTATTATTAAGAATGGGCGAGATAAACTGTTTGAAGGTTGGCGAGGACTAGCCATGGAGACTCAATCAGCAGTCTCAAAAGTCTGGACTTGTGAAGCACTGAAGGTTTTTGAGCAGAAACATGACAGCGGTGCTCTCCCCCCTGCTCTCCCCCCCCC
>PVJH01042699.1:0-14119 GCA_004026705.1 Nesogale talazaci
TAACAGCTACAGCAACTGATTGTGGTCTCCCCTCCTGCCTTTCCCCTATCATGCAGGAGATCCTGGGCCCAGAGACTCTCGAGCGGCTTCTAGAGGAGCAGCAGAGCTGGGAGCAGAGCAGAGCGGGGCAGTTGTGTGGGGGCCCGGACCTGGCTCCCAAGAAAGCAGCCCTAGTGTCTGGGGTTGTCCGGCCTGTTGCAGAAGCTCTCCCAGGTCATTGCCCCATCACTCAGACCTCTAGCAGGGTGTCGGAGAAAGAAGATCAAGCCACGCATGCCAGACTCGGTTCATCATGTGCCTTTTGAGCAAATTCACAAACCTTTCTCTGTCTAGAAAAGAAAGGAGTCAGAAGGGTGATCTCCAGAGATGTTTCTCGTTCCAGGATTCTTTAGTCCTGGGAATTTGTGACGCATGTGTTTTTTCACCCAGGATGCTCCTTTTCTTATTCTTGTATCCCTGACAACAGACGGCACAGGTCTCATTCACTGCCATTGAGTCTACAGGACCTGTGTAGACCTGCCCCTGTGACTTTCTGAGGCTGTAACTCTTTTTTTGTGTGTGTGTGGCATCACTGCCCTAGTGGGAGTAGGATGCCCAGCCTTGCACCTGGAGAGCTGCTGCTGGATTTGAACCGTCAACCCTGTGGGCTGCAGTCCCGCACACAACCACTACGCCACCAGGGCTCAGCCCTGAGGCTGAAACTCTTTTTTGGGGGGGCATCACTGCCCTCTGGTGGTGAGAGTAGGAGGCCCAGCCTTTGCTCCCGTGAGCTGGAATTGAACCTCCATCCCAGTGGGCCGCAGTCCCGTGCACAAGAGGCAGAAACTCTTTTTTTGGGGGGAGAGAGCATCACTGCTCTCCAGTGGTGGGAGTAGGAGGCCCAGCCCCACTGCTGGAATTAAACCTCCGTCCCAGTGGGCCGCAGTCCTGCGCACAACCACTACGCCACCGGGGCTCAGCCCCAAGGCTGAAACTCTTGATGGGAGCAGAAAGTCTCACCTTTCTCCGAGGCTGGCGGATGTAAATTGCTGACTTTGTAGTTAGCAGCTGTTCTATACCACCAGGCTTTCCTACTATCCTAGTGGTTTACAAAGATAGGTGCTTTAACCAACTAAGCCACCTTTCCTATCCTAGTGGTGTAATCCACTATGCCATTCAGGGCTCCTTAACTCAGGTCTAGGCTTGGCTAAATAAAGAGTGTTTCAACTGGGAAAATCCTGTGCTGTAGAAGGTAGCTAGGGATCTTCTAGAGACTAATCCCAATCCTGGTGTTAAGTTCCTGGGGAACATCTAGGCCTCAGCATTCACATCTGAAAAAGGAAGGGCTTGTTTTCTTTAGTACCATCTTTTTTTTTTATTATATATTGTGAAATTTTTTGTTTTTGGGCATCACTGCCCTCTGGTGGTGGGAATAGGAGGCCCAGCCTTTGCTCCTGTGGAGCTGGAATTGAACCTCCATCCCAGTGGGCTGCAGTCCCGCGCACAACCACTACGCCACCGGGGCTCAGCCCGTGAAATTTTTTTTCAATGATTTTATTGGGGGGCTCTTACAGCTCTTATAACATTCAATACATCATTTGTATCAAGCATATTTGTACACATGTTGTCATATTCATTTCAAAATATTTTCTACTTGAGCCCTCAGTACCATCTTGTTCTACCATCCTTTGAGTCGATAAGTCTCACATTATAATAATCCCTCTACCTAGGTTCCCCACACTGCTCCATCCACCAACGATTTGAGTGGTCATTCTCGAAGCGCTCTCTATATATAAAAGGATCGATCTCTATCTGGCCATACGTTAGCACTATTCTGACCCTCTGGTTCTCCTTTCCCCTTCAGAACCAGTGCCAAATTGTGCAGATATCCGGGGGACCTTTCCAGCAGCGTGGTCTGCAACCCAGATCGCGGAGATGGAGCTCTCGGACTTTGAGGACTGCCTGGCACTCTTTGCAGCTGACCCAGGACTCGGGCCTGAGGAACTACGGGCAGCCATGGGCAAAGCAAAGCAGGTGAGATTGAAAGAAACCAAGTGAGATTGGAGATGGAAAAAGGAGAAACTAGCTGGGGGTGGTATGGGACACAAGGGAGTGGAGAATGGGTGAAAGGAAGAAATGGGGAAGAAAGAATTAGCTTGCATAGCAAGTCGGAAGAAAGGGGGTGACTATTGAGGAAAGGGAGCTGGCACAGTTGGTAGAGAGACGAGAGGTTAGGTGTTAGTGTAAACCCAAGTCGCCCTGGGGAGCAGGTTTTTATTTTAGTGTGTGTGCTGCGGAAGCTAGCACAGGGGGAGCAGGTTTTTAAAATGCTGATGCAAGGTCCTTTGTTAGATTGACCAAGTAAGAACCTGCTCTGGAATTGGACTCCCTTGTGAGTCTGGTGCTCAGCAATTTAGAACTCATGGACTCGTGAGTGGCTGCTGTTCTTTTCGACTGAGGTTCTGCAGTCTTGCGATAGGTAACACTGTGAATAACCCACTCATTTGACAGTTGAAGAAACTAAAGAGCCAGAGAAGGCAAGTGACTTGCCTAGAGTTGCACAGCAAAGGTCAGAGGCCAACTAAGATTCAGCATTTCGACTCTCTAGTCCAGTGCCTTTTCCCTTCACATTGTTCCTCCATTTCTCCTAGTTGTGGGGTGCCCCTCGAGGATTCCGTCCGGAGCAGATCCTGCAGCTGGGCCGGCTTTTAATAGGCTTAGGAGATCGGGAACTCCAGGAGCTGACACTGGTGGACTGGGGGGTGCTGAGCACCCTAGGGCAGCTTGATGGCTGGAGCTCTGCCCAGGTGACACCTGGCCCCCTCCCTAGATTTTCCCCACAGCACCCATCCCTTAGACCAGCGGTTCTCAACCTTCGCGACCCTTTAATAGTTTTTCATGTTGTGATGACCCCCAACCACAGTTATTTTATTTATTTTTTTCATAAAGTTATTTTCACACTTGATCCCAGCCAAAACACTGAGAAGCGATGACCATAAGATTATTTTCATTGCTACTTCATAACTGTTGTCTTGCTACTGTTATGAACCAGGCAACCCCGTGAAAGGATCATTTGACCCCAAAGAGGTCTGGACCCACAGGTTGAGAACGACTGCCATAGACTTAGGCTTCCAGGCCTCCTGGAGCATGAGGGATTTTTTCTTGTGACCCCACCTGGCCATTCTTTCTATCCTAACACCCTATACTAGTCACCTGAGGGACTATAATTTATTCATACAGAGGCCCTGTGTGTACTCCCTCTTGCCTCCAGAATGGTTTGGGGTTTTGTGGTCTTTCACTTTCCCCATGGCTATTGGCTCTTCAGGCCTTAATAATAGACACCCAGCAGCATCTCTCAATTCTCTGAGCTCTCCCCCTCCATTAACCCCCTGTGGTGTTTCTGCCTGTCTTGTGGATGTTCCTCGCCACTCGCACCTGCAGCTCAGGATCGTGGTCTCCAGCTTCCTGCGGCAAAGTGGCCGGCACGTGAGCCACCTGGACTTCATTCACTTGACAGCGCTGGGTTACACGCTCTGTGGACTGCGGCCAGAGGAGCTACAGCATATCAGCAGCTGGGAATTTAGGTCACCTGTGCAGGGGGGTGTGAGTGGTGGTGAGCTACATGAAGATGGGTTCACGCAAAGGAGAGGGTCCTGGAGGGGCCGTGGAAGGGACACAGGGGAAGCCTGGGTTAGCGCTATGGTCCTATCACTGAAGCCGAGTTCTTCTCTTCCACAGCCAAGCAGCCTTATTCCTGGGCCACCTGCCTCTTCAGTGCTCCGAGGAGCAACTAGAAGTGCTGGCCCAGCTCCTTGTATTGCCCGGTGGCTTCGGTCCAGTCAGTAACTGGGGGCCCGAGATCTTCACGGAAGTTGGCACAATAGCAGGTGGGAAGTCTGGGACATGGCTGGTCTTAGCCATCAGGGATTGGTCTGTGTAGGAGGGCTGGATTAGGTGGAGATGATTCTTAAGGTGTGGGATGCTGTAGAAAGATCTACTTCAGAAGTTAGGGACCTTAGGAATGTGTGTGTGGATAGGGTGTTTTGAGTCTTTAAAAGAGGTTTCTCAGTTTGAAGAGGAGGCCAGACGAGAGATATGGATGTCTACCTCACTTCAACAGCTGGGATCCCAGACCTGGCAATTTCAGCACTGCTCCGGGGGCAGATCCAAGGGCTCACTCCACTTGCCATTTCTGTCATCCCTGCTCCTAAATTTGCTGTAAGTACTGATGAACTTAGGTCTAGGCTGAACTCAGGAAGGTCAGGCCCTGGTGGAGACTCCAGTCATGTACCCATTCCTGTGCCTTCCTTCAGGTGGTGTTCAGTCCCGCCCAGTTGTCTAGTCTCACCAGTGTCCAAGCTGTCTCTGTCACCCCAGAGCAAATGGCCTTTCTGAGTCCTGAGCAGCGACAGGCAGTTGTATGGGCTCAGCATGAGGGGAAAGAAAGCCCAGAACATCAGGGTGAGTCCCCACTGCAATTGAGACTCCCGCATATTCCCAACTTGACCTTCTACCATCTGAACTAGAATATGACCCTGAGCTTTGTGATGACTTCTTCAAACCTACCCAGGGAGATCTTGGAAGGTGAAGGGGCCTAATTACAGAGAGCTACTTTTCAGGTTTCTGTGGGGCAGATGTGACATTTCTCCCCTCCCTTTTCTCACCATAGGTCGAAGTACAGCCTGGGGCCTCCAGGACTGGCCACAACTCTCCTGGACCCTAACATTGATCATGTGTCTCCTTGGCCAATTGTTCTGAAACAGTTGAGGAAGACTGGGGAGAGAAACTTTTTAAGTCATAAGGAATAAAGTGCAAATGGAAGTGTCTCCTAATCACTCTTTAGGAGGTTGAAGGGAAATATGGGTAAAATGCTAATTTTCCCACCCACCTGAGACTCAGGGTTCCTAGAATCTCATATCTGGAGTCTTTCCATCACAAATAACTCCCTGACCTTTTCCTCTCCTGGAGGCTGTTCCCTCCTGACTCCACCATCAGAAATAAGACAATGGCAACATATGTACAAACATGCTGGATGCAATTGATGTATGAATTATTATAAGAGCTGTAAGAGTCCCCAATAAAACGATTAATATATATATGTATGTATATCTAAAAGAACACAGACAACTGCTCTGTAGCAAGGAGTCTTTACTAGGATAGAAGCAAGTCCAGGACACATAGGATGGGCCACCATGACAATGTGCAGAAGTCCCAGGATCTTCAGTGATCTGTTAGCAAGGAGGTTAATGCTTGCTTTGCACGAGAGGTGGAGGGATGCGGATGTCCTGGCCTCTCTCCAGACGTCGCTCACAGTCGATCAGATAGTTTACTCCGTCGACGACCAGTTGCACCAGCTCCACCTGAGGAACACAAGGCGTTCCACCTTTGAGTTCTGGTTCCCATGATCTGTAGTTCTCTAACCTTTGTTTTCTCACACCGAGAACTCACTGCCATTGCCTCCCTGCTCGTTTTAGATTCTGTTACTTAAGCTCATTCTCTCATATCTCAGCACCTCCACATTTCCACACCCCTCCGCCTCCCCCTGCTCTTTGTAAACAACAAGCACCTCACCTCTGACTTTCCCAGTCGATCCAAGTTAGAGATGTCAAAGATGCTGCCTGTGGCAGCTGTGTCCACTCCTCCAGTACCACGCTTTTGGAGTCGTAGGTTCTCCAGGATCTTTGGGAAGCGGGTATCCTAGAGGAGACAGAGATGGAGGGAGGTGAGGGTCAACAGAAGCAGACTGGCCCGACCTGAAAGTTCTAGAGCTGCAGAGCTACTCTTCCTCCATACTTTTTCCTTTAGCGTCCCCCTCACCATCCATAACCACCCACCCACCCCCTTCTTCAACCCTACAATCACTTACTTTGCTGAGCAAGGGCAGCTTGATGTGTACTCCAGCCCGAAGTCCGGTGCCCAGGTTAGAGGGACAAGTCAAGATGTACCCCAAGCGCTCATTCCACATGAACTCCCAGCCCCGCTCCTGGATCAGCCGCTCCACCTGAGTGCACAAAGGCTGTTAGAGGAAACTCAGAGGTGGGCCTGCCCCCTAGCGAGGTCACAGGTATTCGTTTCACGTCTAGAACTAGGAACTTGAGGGTCTGAGAATGCTGCTGCTTTTTCTTGGTGGAACTAGTTTGTTATTGTTATAATACATGCAAGGGAAATTGATGACACATGTCAGTTGTATGTAGAGGGGAAAGGAGAAACTTCAGACAGGGATGCATTAAGGGGGGCTACAGGGGAATAGTAAATGGAACAGAGGAAAAAAATCACTATTCAAAGCATTCTGAACATAATGGGGCTTATAAGGGGGGCCTCCATTATAGTTTGTTGAAAGAGTACATTGAGAAAGACAAAAGTGAAAAGAGCATAACGGCCGAAGGCTTGCAGGTGTGTGTGTGACAGCCCACTCACGAACATGGCTATTAGAACTGAAGAGGCGGGTCTTTCTGAGTGATTGACAGGAAGACCACAATGCACCATGAGTACAGAAGCCCCGCACTGTTAAGAACAGTGGCACAGGAGGCTCTTACATGTCCAACATGTGGAAATCCTCCCATCTAGAGAGAGAGCCACAACTAAGCCTAATTGAGGACCTACTATGCCAGGTACCCTGCTAAGTACTTTACATGCGTCATCCCATTCCATCCCCATAGCATCATAAAAGTTGGAAATCTGATGCCAATTTTAAAAATAAGGAAGCAGATGCATATAATTTCAAAACTACTCATCTGCCGATTTACATTCAGAATGTGTTATCTGCCACTTGCCCAAAACCACCAGAACCTCCTCACTAGTGTTTAAAAGAAGAAAAGCTCTTTCTCTCTGTGCAGGTCCAAAATAGAACTGCATATGCAAGAATATTCAATGAGTTGGGTTTCTGAGGATTCTGGAATTGAATCTAGAATTCACAAAGAATTCAGCACTTCTTATTCAGAGCCACATTAGGGACCGTAAGCCATTCCACATTCCCCAGCTCCCCCTTCCACTCTCAATTTAAAGCCTATACATGAGACTTTAGCAAAAATTATGGATCCCATTGTCAAGTCTACCTTGGGTCAGAAATGGGGACCATTATAGCCCCACTGCTGTTGCATTGATTTTGACTCTTACAGGTCAGAGTAGAACTGTCCCATAGGGTTTTCAAGACTGTTCACTTTGTTGTTTAAAAAAAAAAACTTGTGTGAGGGCTGCCTTTCAATAGATCACATGAGGAAGCTACTGTGCTACATACAAAACTTCATTATCTTGTGAGCAGCCAACCTCATCTTCCTCAACTGGTGGGTTTGGACCTTGTTAGCAGCCCACAGAGCCACTAGGCTTCTTTGGGGAGGTTACATTAGAGTCTTGACTACCTCATTCTCTCAACCCATGTCAGACCAGAAAGAAGCATTTCCCCTGCCTGCAGACCTCACCACCTCATACAACACACCACAGACACCGAGTCACCACCCCAGGTCAGTTACTCCTCCTCTGCACTATCTGGCACCTGCTTGCTCCACTTAGGGTCTTGGTACCCTTTCTATCCTATTCTTAGGGTCACCATGTGTCCTGATTTGTCCACAGAAGTCCTGGTTTATATCCATGGTCATGTAGTCATTAATGGTGTTCCCTTCTGCTCTCTGAAGTGCCCAAGACTGGTTGAGAAAATACATGATTCACCCTCTCCTGGCTAGCCTTTTGTTTTCTTTACATCTTCCCACATGGCTCCCCTGGCCCAACCTCTTTGAGGCCTCGGCAGAATCTTTCAAAAACTCGCTTCATGTTGCCCCCCTTCTCCATGGAGATGACCCGCGTGTGATCCTCTTCATTCACCCAGATCAAAAAGCTCTTCTCATTGTTGTGCCTGAGAGGAGGAGAGAGGCACGGGGGTCAAAGGGCAGGGCAAGTATTGGGGGAGACACAGAAAAGCAGCCTTGATGGGGGGTGGGGTGGGGAAGAGCAGCGGATGAGGACGAAAGCAGCAGCCTCATACCAGATTCCACGGGCATCTGGCCAGTCTCGAGCCATTCCTGCTGCCGTCAGCAAGGGGGACACAGGCTTATCGAATAGAAAGTGGTCCTAGGGAGAACAAACAGGACCTCGGTGAAGAGTCCTGAAGCCCCTGAACCTTTCAGAGACCATTTAGCTGGTCTGGGTCCACCTCCCTGACTCATCGTTCCGTCTGTTCCCCTGACCGGACTCACATCAATCAGCTGCTGCTGCTCACGCTCTGTCATCTCACTGAGCCGGTAGTAACGTCCAGTCAGATCCCCCTTCAGGCCGCTCAGGGCGTCCACCACGACACGCTCCACTTCTCGCCGCTCTGCCCGAGTGCAGGCTGGAGGCAGACTAAGTCCTCGGATACTTCGGCCTGTTCTCACTCTCGAGGACAACACGTACCTCTCATCGAAGTAGCCAGAACGAATCTGGAAGGCAAGGGACATTAATGCAAGTCACAGAAACACAGCAGGTGGGACCTGGGCCCTTGGGAAAACAGAGACGCCAGGGAGGACAGGACTCTTCGCTGCTTATGATGGACATGATGAAGGGGTGGTGGGGTCTTGCTGCGCAAGCCTTCCAAGGGAAGGGAGGCATTGCACACCTTCCTTCTAATTGCTTGTCTTGGAGCATGACCATTCTCCCTGTACCTGCTGTTTCTGTAAAATAGGATTCTTCCCCCACACCAAGATTAAAATCTCAGCAGTACACTGAGTCAGGAAGCAGTCAAGGTGCACACAGGCTGCAGGTCGAAGGAGGATCTTGGGTTTACCTTGCTGGCATCCAGGTCTGTAGTGTGCTTCATTGTCCGGGGGTTATATCCATTGTGTCGTTCTTCGATTACAGGGTCAAACAGCTCAGCAAATATCTGGGGGAAGGGGGGGGGGGGTTTAAAGAGAAGATCCTTAAGCAGAGGGAATCTCTCCCCCAGGCTTCTGATTTGAATTGACATCACTGAGTCACAAAACTTGAGTGTGGAAGGTCCAGCATTTTGCTGGGAGGTGGGGGTAGGGGCAGGGAGTGGAGGGTCTGAGTGGGGCAAGGATCTGGGATCACTGGGAAGATGAACTGGGTCACCAGGGAAACTCTGGGGACCCCCTACCTCATAGGTCTCCTCATCTCCTGCCACCATGCCCACAGTCTTGATGAAAGGGTGGCCAGGGTTGTCCACGCCAGTCTGGATACACTGATCTAGAGTCCAACCAGTGGGTGTGGTCTTGTCGCAGAGCCGGGCATAGACTGCTGGGGTCAGGTGACTGGCCATGCAGTTGTTGTGCTTTCGAAGGTCTGGGTATTCAGCGCTGGGGAGGGGGTACCCAGTAACCATGGGGTGAGGACACCAGGGGCAGGTAGTCAGTTCAGTGGGCTGGGAGCTGTCTGGCTTTGCTCCTCGTGGGAAGGGGGGATTAGGGAAAGCTAAACCGTGGTAATCTCTTTGGAGACTCCAGGGTCTGTCCCTTTCCAACAGTTCTAGCTGTCTCTGGCTGGCTGGCGCCCTTCTCCCGGATCTGATCACTCCCATGAATGCGACCTCAGTAAGGTTGGGGGAGGAGAACGCCGAAGGAAGGGAAATGAGGGAAAGCAGGCAGAGGAAGGAGATGGAGGGGAGCGAATCGGACAGTTGGGCAATGTGGGCAATAGTGGGTACAGCTGAACCCCCAGGACCGACGCTGTTCCTGGGGGCGGGATCCTCGGATTACAGGTCCTCAGGGCTGCATTTACCTTATGGGTTCGGGCCCCACCCGCTCCTCACTGAGGTCTCCAGGCCGTGCAGCCCCCAAATTACAGGGTCCTGGGTGATGATTGCCCGGCTCCATCTCCACCCCGCCTTCGTTCAGCCCCCCCTCCATCCCCCCCACCCCCCACCCGCGCCTCTGCCACGCATACCTCGGAGGGTAAAGCCTCCGCCGTTCCCCCGCGGCTCGCACAGGTTCGGAGCGAAGCAGAAAGCCGGCGGCTAGAGATCCCGCTCCGGCCAAAGCCACGAACTTGAGCCCGGGGCGGGCGGACAGCAGGCGGGAGAAGGGACCAGCCATGCTGCAGACTCGGACGACCGGGGTTCCCGGAGCAGATGCGGGCGCGGGCAGGGACCGGGAGGGAGGATGCGATCTGGCGGGCGGGCCGAGGGCCGGGGGAGATCCGAGGCTGAAGGCGAGTGGGGGCCGGAGCGGTACCGAGCAGACTGCAGGAGAGGCGCAGTGAGCTCGCGGCTGGCAGGCGGGCGGGCGGGCGGGCGGAGGAGAGGGAGGCCGAGCCGCAGTCTC
Organism: Nesogale talazaci; assembly: GCA_004026705.1. Taxonomy (NCBI): domain Eukaryota; kingdom Metazoa; phylum Chordata; class Mammalia; order Afrosoricida; family Tenrecidae; genus Nesogale; species Nesogale talazaci. The sequence continues at coordinate 10,227 of PVJH01042699.1, forward strand.
CAGGGGTGGGGCTCCCGCAGGCCCCGCCTCCCGCCTGCCAGCGCCGGAGCTGTGCGGGGGCGGGAGGGGCAGCGCGGGCCAGGTGAGGGAGGGCACTCGGGAGATGCTCGGGGCCCACCTGAGGTCAGGCCACCGGGACTTCAGCACCAAGTGGAGGACAGCACCTCGAGGGGCCCGGTGAAACCCGATCATCCCACCCCCACCCCATCCTCTGAGCCTCACTGGAAACCAGAGCCCTCTCTCTCTCTCCTCTGTGGGTGTGAAAGGGTGGCATTGCCCAACCGCTTCTCTGCTTTCAGCCTGCCCCAGCAACCCCGCCGAGGTCCCAGGGGAGGCAGCCGCGGAGAGACCGCGGAACAAACAGGAGACCACAGGGAGACGTGCAGAAAGCGCAGGGTTGGAGAGGCAGGCACCGGGAAGGACACCCACTCGGCTCAAGGTCACCCTTGCCTTAGGACCAGGAAGGGGACCAAGGCACCCCCTCGCCAGACTGCTCCCCTTTAACAAGGTTAGGGGGAGATTCCTTGAGAGGGGCCGGGGACACTACTATCTCCCTACCCCATCTCTGCTTTGTCTCTCACCCCTCACCCCACCCCGCACTGCCCCAAGTCTGAAGCTTTTATTTTCCTGCTTCCACCTCTCAGAACCCCATAAGCCACACACTCACATACACGTACGCACATTTTTGTCTGTCCCCCCCCCCCCCCAGTCTAACTCATCCATACGTCACCTAGATCTTTTCTTCTCTCCTCGACGTCTTCCCCAGGCTCAAGCGTGCTCACTGCTCCAGTCACCGGACTCCCTCTGAGCAATCTTTTAAAACGGGCTTATCTGTTGGTTGTTTGGGGCGGGATAGGGGTTGGGCAAGGAATAGTTAGCTTCCTCATCCTCCCCCTCCCCACCCCCCTTTCTGTGGCTCTCAGTTCCTGAACTGAGGAAAGTACAATAAAGTGAAGTGAAGGGTGTGGTGAAATGACTGGGTGTGGAGCGGGAACAGGTAGGCACAGGTTTCCAGGCACCACGTGTATGGCCGTCCCTTCCTTGCTTGGCTCCCAAATGTTTAATCCAGAGTTCAAGGCAGACTGGGTCCAAGGGCAAAGGGGTCACCAAGAATCTCTGCCTTCCTCCTGGTCCTTCCCTGCTCCCCTCCCTAGGTATATTTTCTGATTTGAATGGCTTCTCCCATACCATCCCAAGTGTGACCCGGCTGTGATTTTTATCCTGGAAAAGAAGGAGAGGGAATTCTGGAAGTTTAGGCCCTCTTCTTACCCAGCATGCATGAATGAGGAAGGCAAGAAAAGGAACACAGAGAACTCTGAGAACAAAAGAAACTAGAATATGGGGAATAGGATGAGGTCGCATCAGTGGGGCCAAAGGACTGCATGAAGGAAATGTCTCTTTCTCAAATACTCTCTTTGAAGATTTCCAAGTAATCTTGTGGGTATTCCAGAATAATTGAAAGAAGAAGAGGCCTCTGGTAAGAGAGTGGATTATCAGAGAATAGGTAAAATCCTATGGTTGGAATGTGGCCACTCTTGGAGAGAAAGATGTTATCTGTGTTGTGGGGCTGATTATCTAGGTGGAGTAGCTATGCGTAAGTGAGTGTAATGACATGAATTGGTGTAATGACAAAGGAAGGAGATAAGTTTCCCCAGCAGTAGGGCTGTCATTTGATTGAGAGGGTGGCCACAGAGATTAAAGTAGTGGGGGTGGGTGGTGGGTGGAAAAAGAGCCTAATCAAAAGAGAAATAAGACTTGCCCAAAGAACCGAGAGATTATTTAGGTTTAGGGAGGGCCTAGTTGTCAGACTCTGAATAACAGTTCCCCTAAAGAAATACGGTAGAAAAATACCTATGAGACTCTGACAGACATCTCCTGCAACAACATTCATTAAAAGAAAAAAGTAGGCTGAGCCCCAGTGGTGTAAGTGGTTGAGTGCGGGACTGCGGTCTGTGAACTTGGCAGTTCAAATCCAGCCACTGGGTAGCGCCCCCGACCACCAGAGGCAGTGATGACCCCCCCCCCAAAAAAAACAAAAAACAGGCACTAGCACAGAATCTGTAATGTAACAAACATTGTGTTCAGTGCGCCAATGAAGAAAAAAGCAAAAAAACTATCCAACCAACACCATACAGATAGTAATAATATGGTTTTAATGACAATAATTACTAACAATAATATTTTAATTTTTATAAAGCACTTTGCAACTAGAGCAAACATCTATAAATATGAAGGAGCCCCGGTGATGGAGTTGGCTACCCACAAGATCAGTCTTTCGAGCTCAGTACTTACTCGGTGGGGGAAAGATGAGGCTGTCTGCTCCTATAAAGATTTAATCTCGGGCTGAGCCCCGGTGGCGTAGTGGTTGTGCGCGGGACTGCGGCCCACTGGGACGGAGGTTCAACTCCAGCAGTGGGGCTGGGCCTCCTCCTCCCACCACCTGAGAGCAGTGATGCTCCCCCTCCCCCCAAAAAAAAAAAACCCAAAAAGATTTAATCTCTTTGTAATGAGTTTGGGGGTGATTTTAAAAAATAAATATGGAGGGGCCGAGCCCCGGTGGCGTAAGTGGTTGAGTGCAGGACTGTGGCCCACGAGCTTGGCAGTTCAAATCCAACGACAGCTCTCAGGAGCAGCACTGGGTAGCTCCCACAACCACCAGAGGGCAGTGATGCCCCCAAAACAAAAACACCCCAGCCATCATGAGGATTCTAACCATAGTGACCCTGTAAGATAGCGCAGACGCACTCCTTCCACTTTCCGGGACCCAAGTCGTCAGCAGAGAGGACAGTTTCACCTTTCTTTGGCAGAGCAGCTGATGGGTTTGAATATCTGACCTTTTGGCTAGCATCCAAATGTTTAACCCCTTGTACCACCAGGGTTCCCCAGGAATGAGGAGCTAATTACCTGGAAGCTAATGCGTGAATTATTGGAGTGGTGGAGAGAGGTGTGAACCTGACTATGAATTAGGGAGGCATCTATTTCCCTGAGGGCTAGTTCTTAGGATAATCGCCGTGAAGGCCTTGGGGCTAAAAATCATGAGGCACCGGACTGAAAATCGGCCAGATCCCTCACCCTGCAGACTGGGGACTGGGACCCTCTTGATCAGTGTGTCACTTCTTCTGACCAAGAGAAGCCGTGAGAACAACACAAATGTCTGAGAAGGCTTTGAAAAGTGCTAAGATTCCATTTCCCCTGAGAGCTTTTTGAACCCCTGTCATGTACAAAACGTTTTCTTAGTGATAAGAATGTGGAACCTGGGAGGATTTAAGTGACTTATCTAACTAAGACTGCCCAGCTCTTAGGGCTAGGCTGGGATTCAAAGTCTACTTGTCTGACTGCAAATCTGCAACTCAGAGTGACCTTACAGAACACGCTACAACTGCCCTGGTGCGTTTCCGAGAGAATAGATAACCTCTCCCACTCCTGAGGGGCAAGCGGTGGTTTGGAACTGCAGGGAAGTCCCACTTTGATTGGGCGCACTTGGTTTGCCATTAAGCACCCTGATGCATAACAGCGACCTCAGTGGGTTTTCTATCAGAGCTATTCGATGACAGTTTGTGTTCGGAGTTTTGTTTTTTTTAAATCCGGAAGGTCGAGAGCTAGCAAGGTGTGGGTGGAGAGATAGGGAGTTAACTTGTTTAGTCGTCCATGTTCATTCACCTCTATACAGACTCTGTTCCGTCCTTTAACTTTAGGATGATCCCCTCGTTCTCGTTCTCTTTTTTCTCTCCATGTCCCTAGCTCTCCTCTTTACAGTTCCGCCTTCTCCATCTACGTTTATTGAATATCTATTTTTTGGCATCACTGCCCTCAGAGGGTGGGAGTGGGAGGCCCAGCCTTGCTCCTGGAGAGCAGCTGCTGGATTTGAACCACCAAGCCAGTGCGCTGCAGTC
>PVJH01042700.1:0-14126 GCA_004026705.1 Nesogale talazaci
CTCGCTCTTAATAGTCTCAAGTTGACACCAGATTATGTATCTACCACAGATGGGGAGAAGAGGGTGCTGAGTAAAGAGAGTGACACGTTCTTGGCTCTCAGCTCTATCCCTGGCACGACTTAGTGGTTCACAGAGTCAGACTGGGAGAAGGTTCACAGAGTCAGACTGGGAGAAGGGCGGCAGGAAGGCAGTGGGTGGGGGCGGGGGGGGCGGACGGAGAAGCAACCCATTTCCCTTATGTCCAAACAGCAAGTTGTTGGATCCTGTTTTGAGAGGGAGGCCAAAATGCGTCCATGCCGTAGCTGCCACTGTCTTACTGGTGGGAAAAAGCCGGAAGCTGACTTTGGGGGCAGCTCTCATCGTGAAGAAGAGGCCAGATGCATCTTAAACCCAAGGGCTAGAAGGTGGGAGACGGACTCTTGAATCCTAAAGCATGACGCAATGCTGCGAGCAAAAGATGAGCTTGTTGACCACTGAAGCTTGCTTGAGTCCGGGAGTTTTCTGTTGAAGAAAGTAGGGAGTGGACTTGGAGGCTCAAGGGCACAGTTGCCGAGATGTGACAGGATCCCAGACCCAAGTCAGGCTAAGACCTGCAGCAGGTTCCTCTGCACGAGTGGGACTGCTGGGGTCCCGTGTAGCTGGAGGAAGAAGACATAACAGATATGCAATAGTAGATGGGGTGTCTCAGGCCCTCTGTGAGACGGGAAGTTTACCTCATACTTGGTGAGCGCAAGCGGTGAGCTCTTGGCGCTCCATAAGGGCTCTCCAACTTCTCAAAGGACCAGAAGGCACCGTTGACGTGGATTCCGCGTGTTCTTTGAAGGCTTCGGTCGTACATGCGTTTGGAAAAATTTGGAAAGAATGAGGGCTCATGAATAGCAGAAGGAACTAATTAATTTACGGGACAGGGACTAAGCACGTCTTGGAGAGTCTCTGAGTCCCTATGGAAAGAGCAGGGGGTTGCCAGCAAGGGCATTAGTATGGAGGCTGGTAGCGACTGCAGGCCTCTGCAAGAGGAGATCCAGCTCCTCAGTCTAAAACCCAGGCAAGTGTTAAAGAAGACTGGAGCTACCCGTCTGGCCTTCCCAGACGGGAGGGGAATGATAAGTCCATCTACGATGAGAGATCCGTTATCCACGCTGCATAGGGGATGCCACTGGGGTCCACGGGCTATGTGTGATGATGCTGGGTTGAGAATGTATGGTTGTATTGATATCTGCCAAACAATGAATAGGAAAATACTCGGCAGACACTCTGCCCAGGTGGGGCTCTAAGACTACTAGCCCTTTACAGGAGTAGAAGGCTTCTTTCACCCAAATGAGGATCAGTTAGAAAATAAGGCCATGGTTGTAGGAAAGATACAGGACACAGCCTGATAAAATTTTGCAAGACCAATTGTGGGAGCATTCCTGGCAGGGCCTGAGGATCTGGGGGAAAGGTGTCGAAAGCGCAGGATGCTGCCGTATCTCCTGGAGCTGTTGTGAAGCTGTTGGGTGTCCGCGCCCTGTGACTCCTGGAAAATTTCGGTCTTGAGACAGTTAAGACCCCAGCTCGCCTGACAAGCTTCTGCCTTGGCCTATGAAACTCAGCCTCAAAAGGAATGCCTCTAGCGTCTCCATGGTGCAGTTGTGTCCTATAGTGCAATTGGACGATAAGATTGTGCAATGCAATTGGACAATAAGATCCTGTAATGCAATTGGACGATAAGATCCTGTAATGCAATTGGATGGATTGGTTCGGCCAAAGACACCTCATTTACATAGCTCAGCTGGCAACACCTCATTTGCAAATGATTGTAGAAAGTTATTTGGTTGGCTAATAAAGACTATATAAGCGTTGCAAAAGCTGTAACAAAATTAGATCTGTGCCATTAAGCCTGGTCTCTGGCGTCTGTGTGCTTACATAGGTGACGGTCTTCCTCACTCCCCTGCATGCAGACCTGTTCCCACACCCAATGACTCATATATTGGAAAACTTTTTTTTTCCAACATAAAAACTGTAAATGTGAACTTCCTTCCTTGAAATACATATGAATCAAATGAGTACCTCTATTCGAATGGCACCTGACATTATTCATGTAAGAAAATGCCTAGTCCTTGTCATCATTGGTAGCAAGGTGGGCAGCTCTGCCCAGCAACGGGGCAAGAAAGCTGAGTGCTTTTGGCAGAATGGCCATTGGTGAAGTCGGGTGTCTCTCTGCACACTGTGGTGTTAGGTTTCATGATCTGTGGTGTTAAAGCCGGGTGTCCTCTGACCAAAGCTTCCAGGTGAAGCCGGGTGCTGCAGGACATTCATTACCAGAGATAAAAGGTGTGGAGCATTTCCCCAAGAAGGGCAGAGGCTTTGGCAAAGGTCAGGAAGAATTTCCTAGAACTCAGCTTCCCAGAGGCTCTCCTGATGAAAGCAGTGTGACCTGCGTGATCTTTTTTTGTGTGTGTGTGTGTGGGCATCACTGCCCTCTGGTGCTTGTGGGAGCCACCCAGCCCTGCTCCTGAGAGCCGGTGCTGGATTTGAACCGCCAGGCCCGTGGGTCGCAGTCCCACACTCAACCACTTATGCCACCGGGGCTCAGTCCCAACCTGAGTGATCTTAAACCTGAATTGTAACTTTATACCTCTCTCATGCACTTCGTAACTGTGAATACAGTGTGTATGGATATTGCAACAGCAGAGTCGTTTCAGCAGAGTTCTATGGGAGGCATGGTCATCAAATTTGTTTAAGGAAGTTGGAGAAGACAAGACAGCCAGGGTGGAGTATAGCACCAATGAAACACACAACAGTCCTCTAGTTCTTTTTCTTTCTTTCTTTTTTTTTTTTTTAGTAAGGGGAGGCGGAGTAGGGAGGGAGGGAAGGGGAACATGGGGAGCTGGTCCTGGAGGGAGGATGCTTTTATTTTTTCATTTTATTTATTTTATTTTATTCTATTTTAGGCATCACTGCCCTCAGGTGGTGGGAGTAGGAGGCCCAGCCTTTGGTCCTGGGAGCTGGAATCGAACCTCCAACCCAGTGGGCCGCAGTCCCGCGCACAACCACGACGCCACCGGGGCTCAACCCAGTTCCTCTAGTTCTTTAAGACTTCCTCTTCCTTTACCATCATGACCCCAGGATAGATAACCCCTTCAGGAACAATAATGGGAGCAGCAATACCTTTGTGATAGCCTCGCCAATGTGCAGCCACTTTGGAACGATGCAAACATTTTGTAAGCTAGCTAAATTTAACTTTTTCCCACTGACCTGACCCACTTTGTTGTAACCTCCTTAGGCAACTAGAAACTTTGCTAGAAGCAAAGTGGACCGTGCAGAACTGACCACTGTTTAGAAACAGTCTGACCTTTTTGTTCACAATAGCTAATTTCTGCTTCTGTACCTGCCTGCTTGCACAACTGCAAAAGCCCCTCACTTATCCAGCTCTATCAAAGCTTCAGCTGCTCTCCAAAAAGATCTGTGAGAGGTGGTCCCTGGACAGGTTAAAATAAACTTTGGTTTGGGTAATTCCTGCAACTCCAGTCTACAACACCTTGAGGGTTGGGGGAAGGTGAGGCGAGAAGGGGGCAAAAGGGGACCCGGTCACAGTGACTGGCATATCATCCCCTCCACCTGGGAGGGACAAACAACAGAAACGTAGATGAAGGCAGACAGCAGACAGTGTAAGACATGGAAATAATAATCATTTATAATTTGCTAAGGGTTCACAAGGGTAGGAGGGTTGGGGAGGAAGGGGAAAAAGAGGAACTGCTATCAAGGGCTCAAGTAGAAAGAAAATGTTTTGGAAATGCTGATGGCCACCTATGTATAAATGCGCTTGATGCAATTGATGTGAGGATTGTTATAAGAGCGGAAAGAACCCCCAATGAAATGATTTGTTTTAAAAAATAAAAGAAAGGTGGGGAAGGGAAGTGTTCGCAGCCTAGAATCCAGCTTTGGGCTGTCCATCTTGATGCTCTCTGTCCCCTGTGGAGTTAGGGGGTGTCAGAACCCTTCCAGCTTTACAGAAATTACTCGAACAAGTGGAAAGCAAGCCACCAGCCCTGACCAATAAGCAAACGTGGGACCGACTCTGGCTCCATCTCTCTCCTTCGACCATAAAGAGTTTGGGGTCAAAATACAAGAGTTCAAGTTCTGCTTGACTGAAGCTTTTGCCTGTTTGCAATGCCCATCTGTGGATCCAGGTAGACCCCGGATTGGAGCCACCCTTCAACGTAAAACCTACTTCCCACGACATTTACACTTGAGAGATGAAGGAAAGCAGGGACCACAATCGTTACAGAAGACAGTAACGTGGTTGGAGACCATCAAGTTTGGGTTCCAATGGATAGAAACTCTGCATACAGAAGAATGAAACTGTGTCCAGTCTCTTATGGTTATTAGACACATGATGCCACCCCCCCAAATTAGTACACCACAGCACATACAGTAGGTCAAAATCTTCAAGAAAATAATGTTTTACAAACAAGACTAAAAGATATGACCCAAAGTAACAACTGCAATGGAATACTTATTAATGTATGAGCTTTCCTTGTGATTTGCTTTAAAACATTTTATGAGAATATTCATTTCTACAAAAGGTAAAAAGAAGGTGGTGGACAGGGAAAGATATTGGGATTTCTGATCATTGGTCCAATTGGGGAATATGAAAAAGACGATCATTTAGAAATCTAAACCGCAACCCAATGAACATTTACATTGAATTTTTAAAAATCGGGAGCATGAAAAGAAAGCTCACTTCACGGGGGGTGGGAGGGAGGCAAAAAAAGAAAGACAGAAAGCACACTTCACAATATTCATAGTTTTAAGGAATTTTTCAGTGAAGACATAAGAGTATCAGAAAAGGGCAGAGCCCCGGTGGTGTAGTGGTTGTGCGCGGGACTGCGGCCCCCTGGGACGGAGGTTCAATTCCAGCAGTGGGGCTGAGCCTCCTACTCCCACCGCCGGAGAGCAGTGATGCCCCCCCAAAAAAAAACAAAAAAAAGAATATCAGAAAAACAAACAAACAAACAAAAAAAGAATATCAGAAAAAGAAAGTGATGTTATGATACTTATCCAAAGCCATGAGCTATAACCAGAAGGGTACTTTGCTTTCAATCAGTATGTGCTTGCGGTCTCATACGAAGGGAAATAGAATTATCTTTTACAATCACAGGATCAGTTCATACTGTAAGAATTCTAAAAGACAAGTGTGCAAATGTGGTCTGCAAACAACTGACATATGTATTGATCATGATGGGAGTTGTGTGAACCCCCCATAAAATGATCTATTAAAAAAAAAAGAAGGGAAAAGAGGAGCTAATACCAAGGGCTCAAGGAGAAAATATTTGGGAATGAGGATGGCAACGTGTGTACAGTGTGCTCGATACAAATGATGTATGGAATGTTATAAGAGCTGTAAGAGCGCCCAATAAAATCATTTAAAATGCTTTATTGTAAGTAGTCCAAGCACATACGCAAAAGACTGAGCTGCTCCTGCACCTTACATAGGAGTGATCTGAAGCGTCACCGGGCATACATCATGAAGAGCTGGTTCATTTGGGAAGTCTCCCATTTGCAGGAATTCTCACCACCTGGCAGCGTACTGGGCGAAAGCAAAACTTGCCATTAACTCTGCACTTGTTTGATTTCCACCACATAGACTTTCAGGTTTTCAAAAAGATGAGGCATGCCGGAAGGGTTTCCAACATTAGTGGGGATGCATTCTTTTTCCTTTGGAACTAGGACCTGCAGGCCTGGAACGTATAAGGTTGCTGGGACAGGAAGCAAAAATGCCCCCCATGCATCCCTGGAAGTAATCGTGAGGGGTGCCACTCCAAACTCCACTGCTTGGTTCCTGGACCATGGATCCAGTTATTGGAGACTCGGCACCGTATGTTGGCCACTGGAGAACATTGCTCTGGCTCGGCAAGGTGTTGCCACCTAGTTTGCATGGCAGTTGTGTCTTCAGGAGCCCATTCCATCTTTCTATGAAGCCAGCTGCTTCAGGATGATGAGGAACACGATGTGACCAGTGGATTCCTCCAGCATGGGCCCCTTGCCACACTGCATTTGCTGGGAAGAGAGTTCCTTGATCTGTAGCAATGCTGTGTGGGATGTCATGCCGCTGGATGGGGCAGAATCTCTGCATTCAGGGAAGGTAGTCCATGTCCAGTGTCCGTGTCTTTTCTAGTGAGAGCAAAATGCTGCCCTTCTCCATGATGGAAGGGGTCCTATTTAGGTTGCTGGTTGATCTCCCTGAGGAATGGTCTCATAGGCTGTATTCAATTTTGACTTCTGATGGGGATACTCAGCAGTGTCAGGGGCCAAGTCAGCCTTGGTGAGTGGCAGTCCGCGCTGCTGAGCCCGTGCATGACCTCCGTGCCGGCCACTGTGTCCACTTTGTTTATGGGCCTGCTGGGCAATGACAGGAGTGGCAGAGGAAAGAGGACCAGTCTCCACAGCACGTGCCATCTTATCCACTCGATTGTTAAGTTCTCTCTTCAGAGGTCACCCTTGGGTGGACATTCACAGGAAAGATTATTATCTTGGCTGTCTTGGCCCATTCAGAGAGGTCTATCCACATATCTTTCCCTCACGTATCTCTCCCCCCACCCATCCTTGTCATCAATTTCTAACCGTGTTCCTTCCACTTTCCTGACCATCCGGCCAAGCCATTAGCCACAGCCCATGAATCAGTCTACAGTGTCACACTTTGCCATGTCTCCATCCAGGCAAATCACACGGCTAGGTGCACTGCTCGAAGTTCTGCCCATTGGGGGATTTCCCTTCACCACTGTCCTTTAGGGAGATCCCAGAAAGGGGCTATAGTGTTGCTGCTGTCCACTTAACACGTGTCACCTGCATATCGTGCAGAGCCATCCATGAACCAAACATGACTTTTCTGTTCTTCAGAAAAATTATCATAAGGAACTCCCCAGGAGGGCAGAAGTGCAGGCTGGGAGAGAGAAGGTAATGTGACAAGGGTAGGCATTTGGGCCACTTCTTCAAGCAGCCTGCTTGTACCTTCAGGTCCTGCTCTGGCCCGATCTCCTATGCACCACTTCCATTTAACAATGGAGTGTTGTTGAACACATCCAACTTTATGACTCTGTGGGTCAGACAATACTAAGTGCATGATGGGTAGGCTCAGGCCTCATGGTGATTTGGTGATTCATGGTGAAGGGTTCATTTTCCACCAAGACCCAGAAAGAGGTCAACGGCTGCTTTTCAAAGGGGGAGGTCATTGTCTGCAGAGGATGGCAGGACTTTACGCCAAACCCCCAAGGGGCTACACTGTGATTCACCAGTAGGGGCCTGCTAAGGACGCCACACTGCATCTTTATCGACAACTGACACCTCTAGCACCATTGGGTCAGCTGGATCAGATGGCCCCAGTGGCAGAGCAGCCTGAACTTGATGCAGAAACTTCCTTGTTCTGGGCCTCACACAAAACTGGAGCCTTTCACATCACTTGATGAACAGGTCGGAGTAGCACACCCAAAGGGGAGCTTTGTTGCCTTCAAAATCCACAGAGGCCCACTAGGCATTGTGTCTTCTGTTTAGTTGTTGGGGGGGCTCAGATATCTTTCACTTTAGCAGGAATGTCTTGACATGCCCCACATCAGTATGACCTTCAGAAATTTTACTGAGGCAGAAGGTGTCTGAATTTTCGCTGGGTGAATTACTACCCTTTGCATGTAGAGGTTGTAATAATGAATCAAAAATCTTTGATACACCTTTCTTAGTGGGTCCAATTGGCACAATGTCATCAATATAATGGACCAGTTGGACATTATGTGGAGTAAGTAGGTAATCAAGTTCCCTTTGGACTAAATTATGGTACAGGGCGGAGGAGTTGAGAGAGTGTTTTGCTGTCCTTGCCAGTTGAAGGCAAACTGCTTCTGGTGGTTCTTTGAAACTGGTATTGAGAAGTCTTTGAGCAGATCAACAGCTGCATATCAGGTACCAGGAGAAGCATTAATTTGCTCAAGTAACGAAACCACATCTGGAAGGGCAGCTACAATTGGAATCACCACCTGGTTAAGTTTGCAACAATTCACCAACATTCTCCAAGATCCATCTCTTTGTTTTGTTTTGCACAGGCCACAATAGGTGAGTTAAATGGGGACAAGGTAGGAATCACCACCCCTGCACCCTTCAAGTCCTGATGGTGGCACTGATCTCTGCAATCCCTCCAGGAATGCAGTACTGCTTTTGGTTTGTTATTATCCTAGGCAGTGACAGTTCTACTGGTGTCAATTTGGCTTTTCCTACATAATAGCCCTGATTCCACATTTCAGGGATCTGATGTGGGGGTCCTGCCAGATACTAAATTTGTCTATTCCAATGATGCGTCTGGAACTGGGGAAATAAGGACAGGATGAGTTTAGCGACCCCCTGGACCAACTGTGAGACTTCCCTGAGCTAGACCTCAGTTAACAACGCCCTCCATACGCCCCCACTCTGACAAATGGGCCTTGAAAACATTTTGGGTCTCCTGGAATCAATGTCAGTTCAGAGACCCGGAGAGTTTTCAGTAATCCCTGAAACGTTTGCTCTTCTCCCCCAATGAACAGTCACCCTTATCAAAGGCAGGAGATCCCTCGGGAAGACCAGAGGAAAGACTAACAGTATAAGCCTTTGGCGATGCTTCAAAGGGAGCTGGCCTTGCCTTCATTAAAGGGGCCGTGGGTCGAGAAACGAGCTAAAGTCTGGGCATTGACTTAGGAGCCATGATTCTGTTCTGGTGATACGAGTTGGATTTCTGTTCACCTGATCTGGCATTCATTCTTCTGTTTGTGTAGGTCAAGGAAATATTGAGTAGGTTTTCCCACGTACTTCACCCCGAGGGACATGAGCTAAGTAGCCAATGTGATGAGTGCCTGAGACAGGTTGCTTTCTGTCCATTACACCCACCTCTCCCTGCTGACCCCTGCCCCTCACTCCATGGGGCCCAACAGCTCCATTTGGGGAAAATGTCATAGTTCCCTTAGGGCAGTTCCCACTGTTAAAAGCGTTCACAAACGAGCACTCACAGGAGTCTTCAGAGATGCTGGGCTCCCCTTCCCACACTTGTTCCTTATGGTTTTGGTGAAAGGTACGTCCTCGGAGCACTACTTTGGGGGGTGTACGGGATTATTCTGAGAGATCTATTCTAACACATCAACTTCCCTTTGCTTTTGCCTACCTTCCTCTGCAGGGTATCACGAGGTACCTGGCATCCTTTGGTAGGTTTGTCAGGTACCTCAAGTTGTTCTAAGATGGCTGCCCGGCCATCTGGCAGCCAATGCTCCAGTGAATCAACCAAATGAACCGATTGTTTCTAACCTCGATTCTCTTCTAACCTCTCAAGCTGAGGCACTGAGAGAAGAATCTGTGCTTAGGGGGCCCACAGAAAGAAACTCAGACTAGTCCAATCTTATATTCGTTGCACTGTCCCACAGCCTTAGGCACCATGTCTATGCATAGTCCCGGCCTTCTGTTTGTATCTGTTAGAAAACTCAAGCAGGTCTTCATGATTGTGGCGGACTTCTTCCTGAGTCACCATCTGTACCTCACTTTGAGGAACTTTCTGAAACTGAATTCTAGGTAACAAGTCTACAAGAAATAGTGACTCTGGTCAAGGCTTATTGGTCAAGTGAGGTGCCTCTGGTGACTCACCAACATGTATACAGGTTTGTAACCCCTGCCCAAGCAAAGGAGGCCAGAACAAAAGTCAGGGAGATCTTTCTGTGGGCCCCCTAACCAGACTAACCAGAGGCTGTCCCGAGCAAAGCGCTGGATCCTAAGGTTCTTGCACGTGAACCTATTAGTTTCATAATATCCTTCAGAATGGTGAATATAGTCTGTGTGGTCATTGCAACAAATGATTGACCCCGCTAACGAAATAGGGGATGCTGTATAAGAGACGATGTCAGATTGGTCCGGTCAGTCTTGCGATGTGGATCTGTATCTCTTACGAACTATCAGAAACCTCCAGGCACCACGGGAAGCGTGCCAAGAAGCAGAAGACAAGCCACCAGCTCCGACCAGGTGGACAAACTAGAGACCAGGTGCTTCGCAATTCTCTCCTGCAACCCCAAAATTTCCAGTCGCAGGCTATCTCAAAATACAGGGTCTATTAAAAAAATACAGGGTCTCAGGCAGGGGTCCTCAAACTATGGCCCGCGGGCCACATGCGGCCCGGCGAGGACATTTATCCGGCCACCAAGTGCCTTTGCTGCCGCTGCTGTCCTGCTTAGCAGTTGACTCATCCCAGGCGGCAGTGAATTTGTTCATAGGTTCTGTTTAAACTATAGCCCGGCCCTCCACTGGTCTGAGGGACAGTGAACCGGCCCCTCTTTAAAAAGTTTGAGGACCCCTGGTCTAAGGACTTGTTGGATGGAGGCGGCATGGCTGCGAGGTACCTATAGACAACCGAGTTGATTAACCCTTCCATGACAGGGGTACTATCACTAAGGGCTTAGAAGCAAGAGACACGCTAAGTCAAGCAGGCATCAGAAAACTCCTTAGGACAAATGACTGAATCTTACAGACAGAGTTCTGTACAGTATTACACATACAGGTAGGGTCAGGTTGTTCAAGAATTTGTTTCACAAAGTAGGCTAAAAGAATTAACAATTGCAATGGGATACTAAGTGTATGTGTGAGTTTCCAGATAACATTTATTTTATTTTATTATTATTATTTTTTTAGGCATCACTGCTCTCCAGTGGTGGGAGTAGGAGGCCCAGCCCCACTGCTGGAATTGAACCTCCGTCCCAGTGGGCCGCAGTCCCGCGCACAACCCCTGCGCCACTGGGGCTCAGCCCAATATTTTTTCAAATAAAATTTTTTTGAGATTAATTTTCTTGCAGATGAAGATTAAGGATTGCAGTCTTGGGCTGAGCCTCGGTGGCGTAGTGGTTATGTGTGGGACTGCAGCCCACTGGGTTGGAGGTTCAAATCCAGCAGCAGCTCTCCAGGAGCAAGGCTGGGCCTCCTACTCCCACCACCAGAGGGCAGTGATGCCAAAAAAAAGGATTACAGTCTTTGGCATGGACTGCAATATCATGGACTCAATATAAAGAAGACTGAAATCCTCACAATTAGATCAGTAGGTAACATCGTGATACATGAAGAAAAGATGAACATTATCAAAGGTTCCATTTTGCTTGATCTACAAGCAATACTCACAGAAGAAGCACTCCAAGCATCAAATGGCACGTTGCACTGGGTAACTAAATGTACTGCAGGGTGACTCCTTTGAAGGCTAAGGTATGCTAGGCCCCAGCCATCCTATTTTCAATCCCCTCATATATGTGGGAAAGTTGGACATTGAGTAAAGGTGAAAAAAAAACAATCAATGCATTGCAATCATGTACTCAAGAAGAATATTGAAAGTGGAAGCTGATTACAATTGTCTACATATAACCCACTTCCTGAGGGGTGGACAACAGAAAAGTGGGTGAAGGGAGATGCTAGACAGTGGAAGACATGAGACAATAATAATTATTATTTATAAATTATCAAGGGTTCATGAGGGAGGGGAGGCGGAGAGGGAGGGGAAAAATGAGTTGATACCAAGGGCTCAACGAGAAAGCAATTGTTTTGAGAATGATGACGGCAACAAATGTACACGTGTGCTGGACACAACGGATACTTGTATGGATTGTGATAAGAATTGTACAAGCCTCCCATAAGATGATTTAAAAATATATTGGAAGGACCATGAATGGCTAAAAGAACAAACAAATCCGTCTTGGAAGAGTTACTGTGAGAATGCTCCTAAGAGGTAAGCATGGTGAGACGTCATCTCACGTACTCTGGACATGATGTCAGGAGAGACAAGTCCCTGGAGAACATCATGCTTGGTAGCGGGGCAGAGACAAACGGCCCTGAGAAGATGGATTGACACGGTGACTGCAACAGCAGGAACAATTGTGAGGGGGTGCAGGACCAGGCAATGCTACTTTTGTGTATAGGCTTCCCATAGCTCAGAATCATTTGATGTTATTTGACGAAGAAGGACAGTCTATAAGACGGATGAAAAAAAAGAGAGAGGAACAGAGCAAGTTGTTGGGAAGTTCGATATACTGCTTAAATTATGGAATGAAATGACATTATCTGGAATATAAGTTCCCAACTAATTGACCACCAAGATGTTTCGTCGACTATGAAAAGACACTTGACTCTGTGCCCCATAATAAATGGTGGCTACTCTTGAGAGGAAGGGGAATTCCAGAACAATTCATGCTGCTCACTCAGAACTCGCTCATGGATCAAGTGGCAGTTGTGGGAACAGAATGATTTCAAATCAGGAACGGCGTACACCAGGGCCGCATCCTGTCACGGGTATTGCTAAATCTATATGCTGAGCAGACCATGAGAGACGCTGGCTTCTATGAAGAAGGGTGCAGCATCAGGGGGGGAGGAAGGCAAATCACTAACCTGCACTACGCAGGTGACACAAGCTTGCTGGGGAGGAATTGAAGCACTTGCTGCTGAAGATCGAGGACTGTCACCTTCAGTGTGGACTACAACTCGATGTAAAGAAAACCAAAGCTCTCCAACCGGGACCTCCAAGAGGCAGCATCGTGATGAATGGAGAAAGGGGTTGAATGTGTCAAAGATTCTGTCTTGTTTGGATCGGCAATCGCTGCTCATGGAAACAGCGTGCCAGAGATCAAAAGACGTATTGCTTTGGGTACATCTGCTGCACAAGACCTCTCTGTAAGATTGGAGAGAAGGCTGCTACTTTGAGGACTAAGGTGCACCCGACACATGCCGTGCGTGGTCTCATGGCCTCATTTGCATGTGAGAGATGGACATGTATTAGGGGTTTAAAAAAAACCTGGATTTTCCCCCAAATGTTAGTCTAGGTAGACTAAAGAAACAAACTCATAGAAACTCTTAGATGTGTAAGAAAGAGTTTTAAATACAAGGGCAACTGTACTTTAAGAAGACATCCCAATCCAGTCTAGTCCAAGGTCATCAATCCAATATGAGTCCCTATGTCCAATAGCAATCTATAAAGCCCTCTTCAGACTCACAAAACACATGCAGTGATGCCGAATGCAGGACGATCACAAGTCAGTAGGTAGAAAGTCTTGGATCCAGTGGTGGTAGAAGCATCTCAGCGCTGGCAGGGATCTCTTTGTAGCTTCTCCAGCTTCAGAGGTCTGGTTGCCTCCATGTGGCTTGTCCGGCTCAGGCACAAGGGTAGTTTCATGTGTCTTGTCAGCTGAAATGTCTCCCAGGAAGTCCACCTTGTCAGCAGAGAGTCTCTAAGGGAATGAACTGAGAGAGGGTCTTCTGCCTTCAAGAAGGAATTACCATGTTTCCCAGAATTCTCTGGAGGCCACGCCCATACAGAAATCTCATTGGCTATCTCCAAATTGACAAGAGTCCACGTCTACACTTTTAATCTTCAAATTGACTCCAGAGTAGGTGACTACCACACCCCATCCAAAGCTTTAAAATTTTAAATAAAACAACCTTATCAATCATTGAAAAGGATCGCTTATATTGTGAAAGGAATTTAAAGGCAAATTAGTCCACACAACAGTACAGAGAGCTCGGTCTAACTCACTTTCGTGGGACAGTTAATATGCTGAAGGTCCTTCCGACTCATGTGGCCAAGGACACGGACAGTAGGAAGAAGCAGTGAGTTTTAGCAGAAGACAGCAGCGTATCGCAGTGATTCAGGTCATGATGGAGCCTCGCGGTGCTGCACTGCTCAGTGACTGGTGGGAAGCAAGCCGTCTGGCGTGGTTGCAAGATGAGCCGTCTGCCCACAGGCAGCAGACCAGGAGCAGTGGGGAGACACTAGCACTGGACAGTAGGGCACAGCAATGCGGTCCACGGGTTGGCTCCGTCCACAGGGAGCATGGCACACATGTTGAGGCAGGGCAGCGAACTCAGGCAGAGAGCTGGTCCACCACCAGGGGGAGAGGGGTCAGTCTCCAGTAAGCCATTGATTTTGGTCACACCTCCAAAGATCATCAAGGTGCTACCTGACGGACAGGCTGAACTCCAACCCTATCTTCTTACAGGTGCCACGTTGGCACAATAAGCCTGTCACTCTGCAACCAAGTCGCCTCTTCAATTTCTCTGAGGGATTCCTATCTCAAAGGGAGGAGCCTAAGAAAATGAACCACCTAAGAAAATGAACCACTAAG
>PVJH01042701.1:0-14108 GCA_004026705.1 Nesogale talazaci
CTTAAAGGCTTGAGCATAAAATAGCAGCCATCTAGCTCAGGAGCAACAAAACCGACCATAAAAGAAGCTCACTTGCCCCTGCGATCATGAGGTGCTGAATCAATCAGTCATCAGGTATCAAAGAACAAAAATCAAAATCACTGAACCAATTAACTCCTGATATCGCTGAAGACAAATGGATACAGAGGCAAACAGAGAAGAAAGGATGGTGCCCAGCTACCAAATGATTGAACGTCTAGAGACTCAAAGACTTGAAGATAACTGAGTCGCCATTCAGCACAGAGATAGCAAAGTCCACAGGGAAGAAGCACACCAGCAAGTGTGATCAAGAGGGGCCAAAGGGAGCAGGTATCGAGCATCATCAAAGAACAGGAATCACATCACTGCAAGTGAGGGGAGGAGCAGGGTGGGGACCTAAGGCCCACTAGTGGGTAATTACAGGGGAGCCACTGGAAGGAGACAGACTAGTCAGGGTGCAGCCAGGCAGTGATGATGCATACAAGTTTCCTCTAGTTCCTGAGGTCTCCCTACTCCCCAACCATCATGATCCCAACTCTACCTTGCACATCTGGATGGACTGGAGAAGGTACACTAGTGGAGAGGGGGGCTGGAGATATGGGGAAATCATGATGATGAACCCCCTCGGGCCGGTGGTTAGATTGGAACTACTGGATGGGTGGAGAGAAGGTGGGGTAGAGAGACGGAACCAACTGCAAGGATCTACACATGACCTGTCTGGAGGACGGGCATGGGGGAGTGGGTTGAGGGAGGTGTAGGGCAGGGTAAGATAAGACAGAATAATAATAATTTATAAAGTATTGAGGTTGATGGGGGAGGGAGAGCAGGGGAAAGGGTTGGAGGAACCAACACCAGGGGCTGGGAAAAGGGCCGATGTTTGGAGAATGATAACGGCAGCGGACGTGCAAGGGTGCTTGTCACAGTATGTTTATATATGTATTGGAAAAATGATGTACGAGCCCCTAATAAAATGATTTTTAACTTAAAAAAAGATAAATTATTCCCCTTTCTGTCATATTTAAACAATGTATGCTAATCCTGTAATATATTTCTTAATAAGGTTTGATTTTTTTTTTAATTTTTATTTTTTTTTTTAGGCATCACTGCCCTCAGGTGGTGGGAGTAGGAGGCCCAGCCTTTGCTCCTGGGAGCCGGAATTGAATCTCCATCCCAGTGGGCTGCAGTCCCGCGCACAACCAGTACGCCACCGGAGCTCAGCCCTTTTTTATTTTTTTATTTTTTTTAATAAGGTTTGATTTTTCAATGATTTTAATTATTAATGCTATACATTATGAAAGGCATCAACCAAACATATTTAGAATATAACCTTATCATAAAATGCCTATCCAATACTTTTTTGGGGGAGTGGCACCACTGTCCTCTGGTGGCAGTGGGAGGCTCTGCCTTGATCCTAGAGAGCTGCTGTTGAATTTGAACCGCCAGCCCTGTGGGCTGCAGTCCCGCACTCAACCACTATGCCACCAAGGCTCAGCCCTATCCAATACTTATGTAGGTTGGAACTGTAACCTTCTGAATTTTATGAAATTTGATATATTAGCATATATTTAATTCAAGCCATGTTTTTGTACAATGCCAGAAAAATAGAGAAAATGAGTAATTGCATCATCACAAATATATTGCAATTTGGATCAACTTTAGCAAAATAATGCTTACAAATGTTTGCGAATGGGTTATAAGACTTAGCTGAAGTTAGGAGTGGAAGCTGCATATATTTGTAATATAATTACCTTATGCTCTTAAAATAGTTTTCTTATAGTTTGTAACTAATTCACAAATTTTGGAAAAAACTGGTACTTAAATATCAATGGATTAATAAGTTGCTTTTATTTTTTCACATAAAGAAATATGGCTTGGGTTAAGTACAACTTAGTCTTCAAAGTGAAATCTGAGCTCTCCCACATATTCAAGAGGTCTTGTGCTCAACACGTTGAACCAGTGCAACGCTTCACTTCAGTTAATGACTGCTGCTTCCATGAGCATTGATTGGATATCTCTTTTTTTTGGATTATTTACTTAGCATCCTGATTGATTAAGTATGGTGAGAGGACATGTATGTATACATATATTCAGATTAACAAAAAACCCGGCTGAGCCCCGGTGGCATAATGGTTGTGCGTGGAACTGCGGCCCACTGAGATGGAGGTTCAAATCCAGCAGCAGCTCCACAGGAGCAAAGACTGGGCCTCCTACTCCAACACCAGAGGGCAGTGATGCCCAAAAAACAAAACAAAAAAAACCTCATTTCAAAATTGAGTGCTTTTTTTGGTTTTGACATTTATATGCTTTAATTCTTCAGAATCCTGAAGATCTAAGCATTACTTAACTACGAGAGTGATATTGTTGATCTACTTTTTAAAATCTCTAGCAATTTAAATGAATTATATCCTGAAATCATTTGGAACAAAAATAACTAGAAAGTGAGAAAAAGAAACCATGGAAATTCTGGCAAGTCTGCACAAACCCTAGGGAACAGAAAGAGCTGCTTCCTGCAGAACACATGCCAGGTTTCATGTCTTTTCTAAGCTCTCAATTGTGCGGGGCCTATGATGTTTTGAATAAGGCCAGAAGATAGCTTCTTCAGGATTCTGTCACAGTTTGATGTAAACTAGAGGGAGTTCAAATGTCTATTAAGATAAATTGATTTTAAAATGACTTTGTGGTTTAAAGGTCCTTGCACTTGTGCCCCAAACTCAAGGAATATCTTTTACTCTTTCTCTCTTTGCTGAATATCTATCATTGGTTAAATTATGCACTGTCCTTAACAAGAAAATTCAAACTTAGAGACAAAAGGTGATGTAACTAGAAAATATGCAAACAAGTTAGTATTTAATTTCAATGAGTCAAATAAACCTGGTTATTAATCTAAGAAATCACCAAATGCCTACAAAAATAAATAAGTCTACTACGCTTTTGTTCTTCTAACTTCCATGTTTACCAGCATTTTTCAAAACATAAATGTAACATAAGAACATTTAGAATACTAAAAAATATATAAGAAATATAAAAAGAAAATTAAAGTTATTCATAATCCCACTTTATTCGTAATCCAAAAACATCACTTTAAAAAATATTTTACTTTAATTGCTTAAATTGTTTAGTGTAAAACTTAATGTGCACTTTCTCATTTCCTGATTTTTTTTACTTTACATAAGCCTGTTTAACAGCTATAGAATCTCTTGAAAAAGATTATTTTCAAATACTCAAAATATACTTGTCTTTCCCTTCTTCTGTTTTTAAGTGGGTTCCTCTTCTGTTTCATGTTGGGAGTTTTTTCTGGCTTCATTTAATTATTTTCTTAGGATTTTTAAAAATGAAAGCAGAACTAGCTGAGCCCTGGTGGCACAGTAGTTGTGTGCTGGGTTGCGGCCCACAGGGTTGACAGTTCAAATCCAGCAGCAGCTCTCCAGGAGCAAGGCTGGGCTTCCTACTCCCACCAGGGCAATGATGCAGGGGGGGAATGCAAGCAGAACTATTTGAACATAGGTTAGAAACAATTTTAAAGACTTCAATATATATTTCTAGAATGTAAACAGTCTGAGAGTTTGGGGTATCTGTAGCCTTATTGATGAAATTCTGTACTCTGAATACATCTTTAATTTTTTTTCCAATTTGACAGCTTAAAAATGTATCACTTATTTTCCATATATTACGTTATTACATTTCTCACTTCTTCATGGTTCTGACTACCTCGAAACCTTTAAATTGACACAATCTTTTTTTCTCTGATAGAAATCCCAGGCAAAAGGAAAGCTTTGGTCTTTCATTGATCCAATTGATTCATAAAGTATCCCTATACACAGTCAGACAACTCAATACATAATTACTGATGATATAGAATAAAAAACTCCAATCACTTGTAGTGGAAGGGTAGAATATTAACAGCTAGCATGAGATTTCAACTCATAATGTGCTGAAACTCACGTTTAGCAGATCAAAAAAGCTGATGGCATGTATTTCTTCTTAGCTCACGATTCAGCGATGTCACACTTTCCTCAAAGTCAGCCACAGAGAAAAGATCTGTGCCATGAAAATTAGCAAGGATGACAGTGGAAGTTTTCTTCCCCAGAAAGCCAGTTGTTTGCACAGTATATTGCTACTTTCACTTTCATTTGTGGTACAGATGCCAGTGTCAAAGCAATTTTTTGGTGAGAGCAATTAGAAAAGGGTACACGGTAGTTTTTTTTTAATCTGTTTAGGGCTGAGCCCCGGTGGCGTAGTGGTTGTGCACGGGACTGCAGCTCACTGAGATGGAAGTTCAATTCCAGCAGCGGCTCCACAGGAGCAAAGGTTGGGCCTCTTACTCCCACCACCAGAGGACAGTGATGCCTAAAAAAAATCTGTTTGAATGTGGTAAATGCTACCAAGAAGCCAAAACTGAGAATGTGCGATTCTAAAAAGCCTGGTGATAGCAGTTGCCATTGAATTGATTCAGGCTTACAGGGACCTCTCCTCATCTGGGTCTGCTCCATGGAGTTTCCAATGTCTGCCAGTTTTTAAAAGCAGTCAACTAGCTCTTTCTCCCAAAGTATTTCTAGATGGACTTAAACCTCCAACACTTATTGAACAGCTGAGAGCATGCACCATTTGTGCAATGCAGTCCTAAAATAATTTCTGCCCTAAATGTAGCTGAATACCA
This sequence comes from Nesogale talazaci, assembly GCA_004026705.1. NCBI lineage: Eukaryota > Metazoa > Chordata > Mammalia > Afrosoricida > Tenrecidae > Nesogale > Nesogale talazaci. Next base: position 4,676 of record PVJH01042701.1, read on the forward strand.
GTCTAAGAAAAGTCAGTAAATAAATATTGTTGTTGTTGTTGTTGTTTTTAGGTGCTGAGTTGCTTTTGACTCCTAGCAGCCTTATGTACAGCAGACAAAACATTGCCCCATCCTCAAATTTTTCCTATGCTTGAAACCTTTGCTGTAGCCACTGTACCAGTTCGTCTTGTTGAGAGCCATCTTGCTTTTCACTGTCCTGCACTTTCCCAAACAGGATGTGCTTCTCCAGGGATAGTTTCTCCTGACAGCATATCCAGAGTACATGACATAAAGTGTGGTAGTTATATAATTATTTGTCAATTTGAGGATTAAGAGTGAAGTCCAGGCTGTCAAACAGATCATAGCCAAAAATGTCTGTGTATGTGCATGGCTTCCTCCTAAGAATTCTGGGAAATTCTGTATTTCTTCCTAGGAGACAGGAGATACTCTTTCTCACCTTACTTCCTGAGAAAATGCTTTGCTGACAAGACATATGGCACTATGTCTTTGGAGCTGAAGAAGCCACATGGACATACCCTGATGTAACCAGACCTCTGGCACCTGGAGGAGCCATGTGGAGATCCCTGCCAGTGCTGAGATGCTTAAAATGCCACTGGATTCTTCTGTGATTGTCCTGCACTCAGAGTCATTGCATGGGTTTCCTGAGACTGAAGAGGACTATATATATTGATATCAGACATATGGGCTAATATTGGACATGATCTGGACTGTGGTGGGATATTTTTTTCAATTTTCAATTGTTCTTGTATATAAACCTCCTTCTCATACACATATGAGTGTCTATGGATTTATTTCTCTAATAAACTCAGACTAACACACAAAGTCTCTCATTCTTGCCTGTAAGGAGAATCCTGTCCTTCTCCCAAGATAGATTTGTTTGTTCTTTTGGTAGTCCATGATACTTTCAATATTCTCCACCAACACCGTAGTTCAAATGCATCAATTTTTCTTCAACCTTTTTTCTTACATGTCTTACTTTTACATGAATCTGTGGTAATTGAAAAGGCCGTGTCTTTGATTAAGAACATGTTAGTCCCCAAAGTCACATCGTGGCTCATCAATAATCAAAAGAAGGCTTGTACAGCATATTTACCTAATACAGTGAGACTTTTCATATCTTTTTTTAATTTAAAGATCATTTTATTGGGGGCTCTCACAGCTCTTATACATACATCAGTTGTATCAGGCATAATCATATATGTTGCCATCATTATTTTCTAGAAATTTACTTTCTATTGAGCCTTTGGTTCGTATCCTCTTTTTTCCCTCCATCCCACCCCAATCCTGTGACTCCTTGATAAATTATTATTATTTTCCTATCTTACACCAACCACTGTCTCCTTTCCATCGTGGCTTATGTGGTGGTGGTTATGTGTTGATCATGGCAATTGGTTCCCCTTCCTCCCCTCCCACCCCCTATCCTTCTGGTATCACTGCTGCCATCCCTGTTCCTGGATCCACATGTCCTGAGTTCTGATCTCTTAGCTATAACTATTCACATGCTTTGACCTAGCCAGTAGTAAAAGGCAGCACTGGGGTCATGATAGTGGGGAGGAAGGAAACCTCAAGGAACCAGAGGAGTATTGTATGTTTCATCAGTGCTTTGCTACATCCTGATTGACTCGTCCCTTCCCTGTGATCCCTCTGTAAAGGAATGTATGGTAGACAGCATTTGCTGTGAAGTGAATTCCTTGATTTGAAGCAATGCTGTGTGGAAGGCCATGCCAGTGGATAAGGCATTCTGTATGTCCATGAATGGTAGTTTTGGCAGAAGCATTGCCTGCCATATCCAGAGTAGGTGTCAGTTGTAGTAAGAACAATATGCTGCCCACTCCATGATGGAAGAGGTCCCATGTAATCAACCTGCCACCAAGTTGCAGTTGGTCTCTCCGAGGAATGGTCCCGTATCTTGAACTTAATGTCAGTTTCTGGTGCTGCTGGCAAATGGGGCACTCAGCAGTGACAGTGGTCAAATCAGCCTTGATGAGAGGAAGTCCATGTTGCTGTGCCCATGCATAACCTCCATCCCTGCCACCATAATCACCTTGTTCATGTGTCCATTGGGCAATAACAAGAGTGGCAGAGAAAAGATGGGGATCAGTCTCCACAGTGCATGTCATCTTATCCACATAATTGTTAAAGTCCTCCTCTTCAGAGGTAACTCTTTGCTGACCATTCACAGGAGACATGACTACCTTTACTTTCTTGGCCCATTCAGAGAGGTCCATCCACATCCCCACACCTCCTTGCCACCAATTTTCCAATCATGTTCCTTCCAAGTCCCTGACCATTGAGCCAAGCCATTAGTCACAGCCCATGAATCAGTATACAGTCTCACATCTGACCATTTTTCCTTGCAGGCAAACTGAAGAGCCAGGTGCACTACTCGAAGTTCTGCCCACTGGGAGGATTTCCCTTCACCACTGTCCTTTAGGGAATCCAAGAAAGAGTTGGTAGCACTGCTGCTGTCCACTTATAAGTAGCACTTGCATGTTGTACAGAGCCATCTGTAAACCAAGTGTGACTTTTCTGTTCTACAGTTAAATTATCATAAGGAACTCACCAAGAAGCCATAGGTGCAGAAAGGGAGAGAGAAGGTGATGTGACAGGAGTGGAGACTATGGACATGTGGGCCGCTTCTTCATGCAGCTTATGTGTACCATCAGGTCCTGCTCTGGCCCGATCTCATATGTACCACTTCCATTTAATAATGGAGCATTGCTTGCATGTCCAACCTTATGACTCTGTGGGTTAGACAATACCCAGCATATGATGGATGGTTAAGGTCAACAAGCCCAGTAACAGGTCAACAGCTGTTTTTCAAAGGGGGATTATTTGTCTGCAGAGGATGGCAGGACTTTACTCCAAAATCCCAACAGTCTACACTGTAATTCACCAATAGGGGTCTGTCAAAGACTCCACATTGCATCTTTACCTACAACTGACACCTCTAGCACCATTGGGTCAGCTGGATCATATAGTCGAAGTGGCATAGCAGCTTGCACAGCAGCCTGAATCTGTTGCAGCACGTTTTCTTCTTCTGGACACCACTCAAAATTGGTGACCTTTCATGCCACTTGATAAATAGGCCAAAGTAGACCTCCCAAGTGAGGGATATGTTGCCTCCAAAATCTGAAGAGACTCACTAGGCATTGTGCCTCCTGTTCAGTTGGGGGGAGGAAAGGAGGTAGATGCAATAGCTTATTCTTCACTTTAATATCGCAACATGCCCCACACTATGGACCCCTAGAAATTTGATTGAGGTGCAGCGTGCCTGAATCTTCATTGGGTTAATTGTCCAACCTCTTCTATGCAGATATTGTACCAATTAAGCTAGAATCTTTAATACATCCTCCTTATTGGGTCCAATCAGCCTAATGTCATCAATATAATGGACTTGTGTGACATTTTGTGAAATAGACAGGCAATATAGGTTCCTTTGGACTAGATTATAGCACAGGGCAGAAGACTTGATATACCCCTAGGGGAGAGTTGTGAAAGTGTATTATTGTCCCTGCCAGCTGAAGGCAAACTGCTTCTGGTGGTCCTTCGAGACTGGTATTGAGAAGTCTTAGACCAGATCAATAGCTGCATACCAAAAACCAGGAGAAATATTAATTTGCTCAAGCAATGAAGTCACAACTAGAATAGCAAATGCAATTGGAGTCACCCTCTGGTTAAGTTTATGATAATCCACTGTCATTCTTCACGATCCATCTGTCTTCTTTACAAGCCAAACAGGTGAGTTAAATGGGGATGTGGTAGAAATCACTAGCCCTGCATCTTTCAAGTCTTTGATGGTGGCACTGAGCTTTGTAATCAATAATATGGTACTGCTTTTGGTTTACTATTTTCCTAGGCAATGGCAGGTCTAATGATGGCTACTTGATTTTTCCTACCATGATAGCCCTTATTACACATTTCAAGAATCCAATATAGGCTTTCTGCCTGTTACTAAGTATGTCCATTCTATGGATGCCTCCTAGAACTGGGGAAATAACCACAGGATGGGTTCAAGGGCCCACTGGACCCCCAGTGAGGTGGACCTGAGCTAAAACTCCATTGATAACTTGACCTCTATAAGCCCCCACTCTGACTGGAGAGCCTTCAAAACACTTTGGGTCTCCTGAAATTCATGTGAGTTCAGAGTCAGGGTCCAGTAATCCCCCCAAAAAATTTTTGATTATTTTCTTTCCCCCAATGAACGTTCACTCTTATGAAAAGTCGGGATTTAAAAGACTAACAGTATCAATCTTTGGGGATATAGCAGGGTCCTCCTTCAAAAGAACCTGACCTTCTCCTCATTTTAAAGGGTTATGGGACTGTAAACTGGCTCAGGTCTGGAAATTGATTGAGTGTTTGTGACAGAGTATTCTGCTGTTCACCTGATCTAGCATTCTTCTGCCTGTACAGATCACATAAATATTTGGTAGATTTCCAATGTATTTCATTCCTAGGGATACCATGGTTAAGTAGCCAATGCCGTAAGTTCACATGAGACAGGTTTCTGTGATTACTACAGAAACCTTGCTATCTATTATAACCACCTCCACCCTATCTCTGTTTATTCAGTGTTGACACCTGCCCTCTACCACCACAGAGCCCAGTCATCCCTGTAGTGGACAAATGTCAGAGTTTGCTTAGGGCAGTTCCCACTGATAATCCTGGTGGACATAAAATAGCAATTATAGGAGTCCTTAGAGATGCTGGGGCCCACTTCACAAACTTACTCCTTATGGTTGTGGGTAAAGATAAGTCCTCAGGATACCCCCTTTTGGGGTCTTTGGGAATAGCCTGATAGATCCATTTCAACATACTAATTTACCTCAGCTTTTGAATGCCTTCTTCTACAGTGTACCAAGGTAGGTCAGGCACATTAAGTTGGTCTATTCTAGCCATCTGGAAGTCCATACTTCAGTGAATCAACCAAATAAGGAATTAGATCCTCTCTAGCCTCTCTCAGTGAGATATTGAAAGAAGAATCTGTATTTAGGAGTCCCAAGTCCAGAAACTCAGACTGATCTAATATTACATTTCTTAAACCAGTATTCCACACCCTTAGTAAGCATTCCCAGGGATATTTCCCATGTTTCTGCTTATATGTATTTGAAAACTCTGGCAGATCTTTGTGAGTATAGTACACTTCTTCTTGGGTATTCATCTAAACCTCACCATTAGGAGCTTTTTGAGCCTTAATTTTAGTTATAGGTCAAGAGTAAATAATGGGTGATGAGGGTGTTTCCTGGAAGCTCTCAGCAATATCTTGTGAGGCATCTCCCTCAGGTCAGGCTACAGAAGCAGCCCCACCTGGCATTTCAGGTTGAACAGTTTGGCTTATCTGCTCAGATGGGGGTTGTTTTATTGAGAGTGGATTAATACCTTCCTCTGGGAGGGGTGAATCTATTGACTGGGGTGGCTCAGTTGTACCAAGGAGGTCACACCCTCCTCTTCTGGACCATCAGCCCATATGTTCCCATCCCATGTTTCAGGGTCCCAACTTTTTCCTCTCAATACCCTCACTTTAGTATCAGACACTTCTCCAGAGCTGCCATTCAGCTGATGTTGCAATTCAGCCACTTGCATAATGAGACTCTAGACCTGGTTCTCAGCAATGTCAGCTCTATTACTATTGGAGAGACAGCTCTCCTTGTTAGCACTGGCAGAAGTTTTTAAATCTATAGGTGCACTTCTGAGGCCCTGAGGTCATTCCTCTCCTTAATTGCACATTCCATTATAAGGAGGACAGCCAACCAGCTTCACTATACTTGCCATCTTGACAAAACTGTTGGAAAATATCAAACGTACGATCACCCAGAGCTTCTCCTTTAACCAGCACCTTCTGTGGGTGGTGCTACTGTAGATAATGAGCTGTGCTATTTCACACCATGGATTAGTAAGAGGGACAGACTTATCCACGTCTTTGGATGTAGAAGTAGCATTATCAGTGCTGTTAAGACTAATCAGGCTGGAAAACCATTTAAGAAGCCCATATTTATGATTTTATTTCTCTAGAAGCACTCCTGGTACCGATTATGTTAGCCAGGGTTCTCTGGAAAAACAAAACCAGGACACTAATATGTATTATATTATATATATAACATAGGAAATAAACAGTTAATTAATATATAAAGCAGTACAAATGGCTCGGTGCAACTCACTTCCACGAGACAGCTAATACACTGCCAGTCCTTCAAATCTTGGGGGCCACTGGGTATCCCTCTGTAGAGCAATTCAGGATATCAAGCCACAGGCAGCAAACAGCAAAGCAGGTCACCAACAGTCAGCCAGATGGCAGGATCCAGAAGTCCCCAGCTTAAGAGATATGTATTCCAGTAACATGGCAAAGCAGCTCTTGAAGGAATTTACAGTGACACAGTCCATGGCTTAGTTATCCCACAGGTAGAGTAGCTTGCAAATGGAGGCAAAGAACAAGCAGGACAGCTGCCCAATGGTCCAATGATCAAAGACCTGAAAGGCAAGGCTCACTGTGCCATTTATCTCTTTCACCCTTCAGTTCATCCCACATGTGTTTGTTGGCCATGTTGGCACAGTAAGCCTACCTATCATAGGGTGTCTCATTGTCGACAGATTTACTTTGACTCTCTGTCCAGACCTCACTCTTTCTGAACAATATGGTTTTTGTTTCTTTGTTGTTGTTTTTTTAGTTCTTCTGATGTCTGTTACTCGGCCCAGTGACACCTCATGATCACACAAGCTAGTGTGCTTCCTCCATGCAGGCTTGTTGCTTCTCGGCTAGATGGCCGCTTGTTTAACTGCAAGCTTTGAAGATCCCAAATGCTATCCCTTTGGTAGGTGGGCATCATCAACTCCTTCACCACGTATACGTGTGCATCCACTTTGTCTTCAGCTATAGTGCCAGGAGGGTGCACTCACAGAATACCAGGTTTTAGATCAAAGCGTTCTTTCATAGAGCTTCCTACAGGAGTAGAAGCAAAAAAGGCTAACCACTAGCTCAGGGTTTTGCCATATAAATATATGCACATAGGCCGATATCGCCATTTTTATGAACGAATGCATTTACATATGTATGCACTTATGCTTATACCTTTATCATACCATATGATCCACAGATTTGCATCACAGATCCTTCCTCTGTTTCCCTTTACCCTCCTCCTGCCCCACCATCATGCTTGCCCTACTTCGGTTTCTTAGTGATTTCTCTCAGCTAGATTGCTGTTCTTCCAACACCCCCAGGATCTCCATCTCCTTTTTGTTTATTTTAATTCCTTAGTTGCTGCCCTGTTTATGGTGTTGTTTGCTCACTGCTCCTTTACCCACCTCCTTCTCCCCCTGAGCGCCTCTGGGACCGTTGTTTTCATTGCTTTCTCTTTGAGCTTGTTTCCCATGCCTATCTTATAAAAGTAAGCAAGATAACAATGACATAGACCAAACAAAAAGAAAAGAAACAATTTTGGGAGAAAAAAAATAGAGAAAAAGAGGAGCAAGGGAAGATGGCAGCCAGATAGGAAGCTCGTGCCCGGAGCTCCTGGAGATTGGTGAGTGGGGGTGACATGGGGAAGGGTGGGGCTCTCAAATTGGATTTCCTGACTCCAGGAACGCTCAGAGCCCTCCTCTGAACCAGGAGCAGGCGCGTCGTGCTCCCCACGGATGCCCCACATCCTCTGTGCCGGCCGCGACCCTGAGATCAGGGACCCACAGTAAATCAGTGCCCGCGTGCAATCACTAACCAGTCCTCCCCACCCCAAGGTGCCCAGGGTACCCAAAGGACACTCCACGCAGACCCGCACTTCTCGCTCCCCACCCCCAGGGACTCCTGTGTCCCAAGCACAATGGAGGGCCAGCCTCTCCCCAACCCCGGAGGCCTGCACCCAGGCGCACCTTAAGGGCGCCACCACTGCCCAGGATAAGATCAAGCCATCCCCTAAACCCAAGCTTGCCCACCTGGGCCACTCTTTCTAACAGGAGCGAAAGGAACGCCCACACTCCCTACAGTCACCAGCACTCCTCACAGGTGCTGCCTGTTCAGGACACCCACCCCAAGACCCGCAACAGAGAGAGCTGCTTTACATTGTCCCCTGGGTAAACATCCAGCCAGTGCTCCCCACCCCAGAGTACTAGAGGATATTTTCCCACCTATCTGTGGCAAGCGCCCCTAGCCAGAAACAGATCATCCAACTCCCACCCCACCCCCTAAACCCACTCCCCTGCTCAGCCAACATGCTCCATCAGATCTGCAAGGCGTAGCTGCTAACAGTTACTGAGGAAAGCTATAATATAAGTCCAGCCTCCTAAAGAGAGACCCCAGGGCCACAAAACACCAAGGAAGATGCCACCTAATATGAATAAATCAAACAAAAAACAGCTAACCACTTTCACGGAATTAAGAAAAGAGAAACTGAATCTGATGCAAGAAGATCAGCTGGACCTAACAGCAGTCATAGAAAATGCGGAGATCAATCAACCACAGAAAGAAATCTTCAAGATGTTACTAACACGTATTCAGCTCTTAAGCGATGCATTAAAGAAGAAAGAAGAAGTGATGCAGGAGATAAAGGCCACGCATCAAAGGGAAATCCAAGAACTAAAGAGTGAGCTATCAAAAACTAATAGTAAGCTCTCAGATTTCGGCCAGAGAATGGAGGAGGCAGAAAACAGGACAAGTGACCTAGAGGACTCACAAGTAGAAATTAATAAGTGGGAGAAAAAATCTAACAAGTCTATGAGAGAAGCAGAAGAAAATATTAGATGCCTGGCTGAAAATATGAAAAGAAACAACATTAGGATTATCAGTCTGCCGGAGGATAAGGCATCAAGAAAACCAACATCCAAGATAGTGAGGGAATGCTTAGAGGAAAACTTCCCTGGCTTAATAAATGAAAACCATATAACCATACAGGAGGTGGAGAGAACACCAGCTAGACTAAACCCCAAGAAGAAAACACCAAGACATATAATTGTTAAACTATCCAATTATGAAGAAAAAGAGAAAATTATGAGAACAGCTAGGAAAAAAAGGCAATCACATATAAAGGCAAACACATAAGAATATGCTCAGACCTATCAATGGAAACTATGAAGAAGAGGAGAGAGTGGAGCAGCATATTCCGAAAATTGCAGGAACATGATGCAAACCCAAGAATACTCTATCCAGCCAAATTATCTATCAAAATTGATGGAGAAGTAAGACTCTTTCCAGACAAGGAAAATCTCAGAGAATATGCCAAAAGGAACCCAGCCCTACAAAAGATTCTCACCGACCCACTGGGAGAAGAAGAACAACGACCTAACACACGCAGAACGAATCTACCCAGAAACTGTCAAAGGGATAACAGCCTCCAAGAAAACTCTGGCTCAGAGATGGAAGAAAGGCAAGAATGAACCACAAACAGATATTGACACAACCCATGGAAATAGAAAAACATCCAATCCAAGAGCGATAAAATGACAACAC
>PVJH01042702.1:0-14114 GCA_004026705.1 Nesogale talazaci
ACTAGACCCTGGGCTGCTGCAAGTTGAGCAGTTCAGAACCACGTGGGAGAGATGGGATGGTTTGCACTCCCATAACACCGTCTCATCAGGAATCCATCACCTGGGTGACGCAAGTGGGCGGGCTGAGCTTAGAAAGTCAGTCACATCTGAGGCTGTGTTCTCCTTTTGCATAAAATGTAGGGGAAAATAGAAAGGCAAGGGTTTGTCTGCAGACCCTTCTCTTTGACCCAGCCTGACGCACTCTCTAATGGAGTGCTTGGCTCATTCCGAAGAACAAATTTGCATTCACACTTGCCCCTTCACTAAGCATTTGCATACCTCAGTAGTGAAATAGCATGTGGACGGATGCGTATGCGTGTGCGTGCGTGTGTGTGTGTGTGTGTGTGTGTGTGCCCTTACTAAAGGTGGTTTTTTAATAGCAAAAATTTCATCCTGGGGTATTTTATCATCTAAAACACTCACAGCTTGCTGCTGTGTGAAACTTCCCTTCCTTAAGACTCAGCATAGGAGACTTGGGCTCTTGTGCCTTGGCAATGATAAAAGTAGACAATAAAAGGAAGAAAGAGAAGGGAACATGGTTCCATGCAAAGTTTCTCTCCAACCACAGTCCTTGGTCCAAGCTGGGGGACACAGAGACGTCCTTTGGGGCTACAAATCTAGTACCATTGAAAGGTTGCTTCTAATTTGATGATAGCTTCTCCAAAGAGAGGAAATTGCCATGGTAATTTCAATAGTGAAGACATCCATTTCTTAAGTGTTTCCCAAATTGGGATCTCTGAGTATCTCCTTTAAATCATGGATGGCCCGAGAGCCACTATCAGAAGCATGCAAATGGCTTCCCAACTTCTTCCCCCTGTTGACAGTCAAGGGCAAGGGGACAGTGTTCAGTAATGCTAAAAAGAGTTAACCCACTGTCTAAAAGGAGTATTGAGGCCCATTATTGGGAACCAAGCGAATGTATGTCCTCTTCACACAAAAAATAGCAAACTGGTGGTGGGGAGTGTGTGCTCCCTGGCATCTTCTTGGATGCTACATTCAAGAATATAAATACATTAGAAGCAGGAAAAAATATTTCTCTTTTAGTATCTATTTATTGTATGAATTCATTGCTGAGCATAACGCACAGGTGGTTTAAAATGCTTCCCAGCCATCTGAGATCTCAGCTTGCCAGGGTAGAGATGGGGGTGTCAGTCGCTTTAGGGACCTGGGCTTATCCAGGATGTAAAGTGAGGCTGGCATGGTTCAGAGGCTTTGTCTGTGTCTTTACCCAATTAGCAGTGATTTTGTTCCTTTTTAAAAACTTTTTCCCTTTTGTTTAGGACTTTCAAGTATTCTTTTCTTTTTAAAAGTCTTATTCTGTAGATTAAATAGATTTAAACTATTTTTCTGTCAGTTTCTCATAAGATTCTTCATAACTAGTGTAACACATATTAATATGTCAGAGGTCATTTTAATCTTGGTGCTACAATGATATAACCAGTCACAAAGGGGTGTGTGTGTGTGTGTGTGTGTGTGTGTGTGTGTGAGAGAGAGAGATATGAAGACCTATATTCACATCAGTGTGTTGCATCCCATACAGTTAGAATGTTATAACATTGGCAAAAGCAAAGGAGGCTGTATTTTTCCAAATCTGAAGTTGTGGGTGTTTATTTTATACTCTTTGTAATTGAACTCATGGTGTAGGATGCTCAGAAAGAAAGAAAAGTGGTTTCGATATAAGTGCACATGTACTCATATAGGTGGTTTAATGGGCTCATTATACTATTGTGCATAAATCCATTTGCATATATCCAAATCCATGATTCTCCTCAGTCACAAGGATTACATAAGGAAAGCCAACTCGTAAATGACAAGGAAACTGATTAAGATATAAAAGTCTAGGTTTGGTACCAATATCAAGACAAAGCTATTCATTATTGCTTTCATAGAGCATGGGAGTAGCTTTCATTCATTCGTACACATACATGTCTTTTTACAGAGGGACTACATGAGCACTGAGGGTCACAACGTCTGCCTCTCTGACCCACGATGCTACGTGTCTAATGCTTAATGAAGAGAGCAGTGTGGGGCAAGAAGAGACAGAAATGGCGAGACCTTCATGGGCCCTCCAGCAATCAGCTAATATCAGATCACAAATTTCCCCCGCTTTAATTACAGGCAAAAGAAAAGACAGAATTAGCATTTTAATATAGAAATATCTTAGGCTTTAGGAGAATTATGATAAATCTAATGTTGCCTAGTGAACCAAAGAGGGGATATTACTGCAAACTGTCTCCTTAGGAATATTTGTTTAGATAAAGACAACAATGCTTCATCCTTATCCTTTTTTTTTTCTTTTCCTTTTTTGATAATTATCCCTCTTTCAGGCTTTTCTTTGTTCCAGGTTTAAAATACCTTTCATTTGTTGCTTTTGTGATGGGTGGTGTGTGTGTGTGTGTGTGTGTGTGTGTGTGTGTGGTTTTGAAGTAATTGGCTGTGCTGTCTCGAAAAGTCCAAAAATGGGGGAGAGTCCCGGGTGCTGGCACTAACGAGAGGGGCTGAAGGAAGAGCTGAGGCTGGCCCTGGCATCGCTGTGCTTGGCTGAGTCCAGGTGAGCTCGTCTTGGTTACAGCGCATTAAACTAGCGCCTCTGCCATGGTGAAGGTTTGCCCACCTGTCTCCCCTCAAACACCTGCACCATATGTTTGCATAACCCTGTAATGCTGTGCCTTTGGGGTCCTGAGAAATTCCCCCAGAGCTTTTTGCTTACAAACAGCTGAGCAATTCGTTTTTCTAATGATGGTTGCTTTTCCCCACAGCATCGAGGCAATAACATATTCACTAAAATAAGAGTCTCATTTTTCATCAGTGAGAATCATTCCATGTACTTTTACAGTGCCATGTCTCCTTCTGAGCCTTATTTTCTAGTGTGACATGCTAAAAAATTAAGGGTTGGTAACTGACAGGGGGTGGGGGTGGGAGGGGAGAACAGAATCATTTTAAATATCTCAACTATTTTTTTATTCCTTCAACCATAGATGGAGCTTCAGAAAGTTCATGGAAAAATTCCATTATCCTTTCAGTTTTTCACAATTTTTTTAGAAGCCCCCTCAGACTAGAAATGCAAATTAATTTCCCAGTAAAGAAATAACCACAGGCACCTCATCAATTTATTTCGATGTGAAAATTATAACCAATAAAGCTGCACAAGCAGTAATCACGTGGGCATTCTAGGAAATCGCCATCGTGATTGTAATCTTACAAACAATATCACATTAATAGGATGACGCCTCAATTTTTAAAAATTTATCAATGCATGTGCTCCTATTCTGAGAAATAAGACAGCATCTCTCTTGCCAAATGAGATCCAATGTGGATGTTCTGTTTTCCTAAGTAGGCAGTCTTTTAAAAAAAATCGCATTTGTCCACCTTTCAATAGTACTAGATTTGTAGCCCCAAAGGATGTCTCTGTGTCCCCCAGCTTGGACCAAGGACTTTGGTTGGAGAGAAACTTTGCATGGAACCATGTTCCATTTAGGTGTGATTATCAGACTGTGAAACCTCCTTCCCTCTGCAGGCGTCTCAGACCGGCTCTCCGAGATCGGCCTGTCAGTGCTCAGAGCCGTCCCTGGGGGATCCACGCTTCCTTCCCACTCAACGTGCGGGCCCTGTGTGTAACGTTAGCATTCGCGGTCTCCTTTAATCCTCTCTTCAGCTTTACAGGTGAGGTCCCTGGAGCCAGGGGTAGAACCAGGCACCCACGGTAATAGAGGATGATGGAACTGGATGTGGACAGGCCTCCCTGACACCCTGGCCCTCCAGAGCAGAGGAAACGAGTCCTGTGTGCCCTAGTGTCTAGCAGTAGCATTGGCCATGCTCTCAGTGCTCCAGGATGTCGGGACATTAAGAGCAGGTATTACTGGAACGGCCTCTGCCCTTTGCAGCCCCACATAGCCAGCCCTGTGCAAAGCTGGAGGGGCACAGCCGACTTCTTCTCCTGGGGAACTCCGCATGACAGCGGAAGATCACATCATTTCTCACGGAAGAACTGGCTTTAAAGGACTCCCCAAAGTCTTCTTTGTAGTGACTTTTGGAGCCCAGGGGATCCCCGTGACATAGTGGGCTATGCCCTGGGCTACTGGCCCCAAGGTCAGCAGTTCAAAGCTACAGCCATGGCACAGGAAAAAGACGAGGCTTTCTATTTTTGCAGAGTGACGATCTGGGAGAGGCCCAGGGGCAGGTCCTTCTTGTTCTTCATGTCCACAGCGAGTGGGGATGAGCTCGGTGGCAGTGAACATTTTGAGAGTCTGGAATCCTGTCGGTGCTAACGACTAAGCCTGGGGCTTCTAATCACAAGGTTTCCCATTCAAGGCCACCAGCACGGAGGCAGTAATACAGTCACTGGAATAGGAGCCCCATTTTTCAGCTCCCATAAAGAAGCTTCGAAACAAGCTCAGAAACCTCATGTGGGTTTCTAAGAGAAGTTACTCTGTGGCAATGGGTTAGATGGGGTTCGGTTGCGGAGCGGTTGGAGAGGCGGGGAGCCGAGAGGTGATGTCACTGGGTTCAGAACACAGGCTTCATGGCCATCTTTTTAAACACTTTCATTTCACCACCACAAATGAGTTTGAGCCTGCAGAACTGGAACGTTATCAGGGATGCGGTGGGTCGGATGGGAAGTGAGAGTGGGAAGGTCGTTTGCTGGTCTGAAGCTTTCTATCTCGAGGTGACCTGGAGAGCGTTTCCCCAGCACAGTTCACACCCATTCTGGGACCGTGCTTTTGCTCATTCTGAATTAAGACGTGGAGAGTTAACTATGAGTGAGAGACTAGATTCCAATCTTTTTTTTTCTTGTACTGGTCATCACCCTGATCTAACCACTATTTGTAAATTAATTTTGTGATCCTAATAAATCAACAAAAGCATTTAAAGGTCAGAAGTCCTGCTTTTGTTACTCGGTTTCTGTGCTACATATCCATCGTGTCTTCTGGGCCCTTTATTCTGACCGCAATCCATTCTGCTGCTTCAGGGCTCTTCAAAGCCAGCCTGCCAATGCCACGTGTGGCATCTCAGCACCCATTTTCTATTGCCACATGACAAAAATGCGGGAGCCTCTAGAAGAACTCCATCCGCCTTATGAACAGAGGAGCTGGGTGGGACCTGGGAAGTTCAGTAAATTCCTGCAGCCCTGTTATGTCTAGCTGTGGTGGGTCTAGATCAGGGGTGCTCAATACATCGATAGCAATCTACTAGTCAATCACAAATGTAGTGTGGGCAGATTGCATGGCATTAAAAAAATAGACGTAGGCCCATCATCAATCCCGTCTCTTGATTGATAGCGCAGCCAGCCAGATACAATCTTAGAAGTCAAAGACATCACAAACAACTGCACTAAGTGCAGCAAAACTGACAAGCTAAGTTGTCGCCAATTTTCAGACCTTGGTATTTTTCTCTTAAACGTTAGAAAGTATTAAAAAGAGTGGGGGAACTGGACCAAGTAAGAAGACAAAAACGTATCACTTTTATACAGAATGGGAGATTTTGACACTACAAGCTGACATTCATCTGAAGTCCAGAGTGCATGAACAGTTCTGGAACTTACTCGCAGAGGGAAAGTACCCAAACATGAGACAATGTGCTACCTCCTTGACTGCATTTTTCGGCTCTACTTATTATGTGAGTCAGCCTTTCCCCACATACATATCATTAAGTCCAACTACCGTTCCACCATGACTGATGATCATTGGGAAATGTGCTTGAGGCTGTCTCATTCCATTCAGTGCTAGTTATCAGAATCAACTCAGGTAATAACAAAAAATGTACATAGTTCATTGTGTTGTGCAATATGGACTCATGCGGTTATGCAAGGTACATAAGCATACATTGAACATATAAAGAATTCTCAATGCATTTATGAATAAATATATGTTTTGCCTTTTTGTAGTTGGTAGGTCATTTTGACATGATCATTTTATAAGTAGTTCACATGTGGAAAAAGTGTGAGCACCCCTGGTCTAGACAAAGCCTGACCAACCAGGGGTAGGACTGAATTTGTGCTTTCTTCAGCTTTATGTCTTGGAATGTTCCAGGTCATGGAACGTAGCCAGTAGCCCCCTGTACACAGACCAGTGTAAAAACATGATCATACCAATCTGTTTTCTTGTTTCCTAAAGGAAAGCCACACCAAAACAAAGATATTTGGTTTTGGTTTTGGCTTTCAATGTCCTTTGACTGAGAAAAGGCTTATTCCAGGTGGAATCCCAAGCCCCGACAATCCAGGCACAGACATACCACTAAAGTTTCGGCACCACACGTTCTGTACAACTTAGGAATCAGCGCTCTCGTGGGCTCTGTCTGGCCTTTCTCACCTAGAGCTTTGCCGTGTGGACTTCTAGTGGCAGTGATACGTTACAGCAGCTCCAGAGGTTTCGAGATTAAGAATCCGAGCTATTATACTTCTATACAGTTTTATTTTAAAATCCTTAGAAATAATACGGCAACTGTCACTCTACTTTGAAAATGTTTCAATAGCAGAATTACAAGTCTCCTTCCCACCCCCTTGCTAAGAAAATCCTGTTCATACATTTGGGTACACAGTCGCAGCTGTCAAGTCTATCTGTCCATTTACATGTAGAATATACATGGGAGAAAGCATTGCTCTAAAATTTGACTTTTTTTTTGGGGGGGGGGGGCACATCACTGCCATCTGGTGGAAGTGGGAGGCCCAGCCTTGCTCCTTGCTGCTGGATTTGAACTGCCAAGCCAGTGGGCCGCAGTCCCGCACTCAACCACTATGCCACCGGGGCTCAGCCTCAAAGTTGACTTTTTAAAACTTTATACCAAAAAAAAAACAAAAACCCTTATACGAAAGAAGTAAAACTAGCATGTCTAAAAGAGAAACTGTGGACAAATTGGAAAACTCTCCGTACAGAAGCTCACTGAGGCCCTTTTACACAGCTTACAGCTCTCAGGCGCTGTTGGTGAGCACTTGACGTCTGGCCAGTTCAAAGTGAAATGTGCTGGGAGAGCAATAGATAGGCCGAGTCTAAAGACTTGGTATGAAAAAAAAAGTGAATTTTCTGAATAGTTTTGATATTGAATGCGTTTTAAATGATCACATTTTGGATATACTGAGTTAAGTAAAACATAGCAGTACATTTCATCTCACTCGGTGTGTTATTGTTTTTAATGTGACTACTAAGAAATTGTTAAATTGCACCTCAGGTTTGCATTTATTTGTGGCCCAGGTCCACCATCTGTCACATGGTTCTGGTCTAGGAGCGCCATAACCACCTTCAGGCATGAAGCACACGAGTCACTTGCAGCCCTGACCTCTGATTGTATTTTCTTACATTTCAAAGGCTGTTTTTCAACATTATCTTCAGGGCTTGGTTTTTTTTCTTCCTTCCCAGTTCAGTAGTGGCTTAAGCTGTGTCTCCTTTTGATACCAGCAAATCTCTGAGGAATGTAATATGTAATAGGCCTCCGTGGAAGCCTTCCTTGCGTCTCATTCACATGTTCAAGTGAGATCATTATTCCTAATAATGGCTCTAGGTGCTTAAATAGATCAGCACTTGGTGTCTTGAGTTGCTTGTCATTTCTTTACAAAGATGTTTCGGCAATTGGGCCATGTGGTCTCGCCTTCCGTTGCTTTCTAGAAGAAACGTTTTTGTGTTTTTTTTCTGGGCAAAAAACAGCAGTGTATTTCCAGGTATGAAGAGTAAAGCGTAAAACTGGTCACGAAGGATGGTCATGTGCAAGCTTGAAGACAAATTGTGAATAAACTCAGTGACTTCAACATCCACTGATTTTCCCATTATGCTCCAGCCCAGGATGTCAGTAGCTACAATAGGTGCCCGAAGTCCCGGTAACTCCTAGAGATGAAAAAGGTGCGCCGTGCGACTTCACAGTATGGTAATCATGGAAGCATCAGTTAGCTTCGTCAAGCCAATTCAGGTTTCATTATTGGAGAATTGTGTTGAAGACCAGACCAGGGGAGCAGTCTAGTCAGTCACTGGAGCTAAATCAAGGGATTGTCATTTGTGTCAGATGATTAGGGCTGACTTGGAAGAGATGTGAAAGGGTTGCGTTATGTAAATATTCTCTTTTCAGCAGAAAAAAAAGACAAGGTCCACTGTGACCATGACGATGAAGCTTGTGAGCTTGATGAATTTCTAACTATTTAACCTTCGCTATTATATACCCTTGCCTCCACGCAAGCGTATCCGTGCTGGGGTTATGGCCCCAAGGATTTATACCAAAGCATATTGGTAATTTCGCTTTAAGATAAAATGCAGCCATTCCGTGCCTAGTTATAGCTCCCGAAGGACCTGGCCTACTTATTAGCCTGAGTTATACACTCAGGTAAACAGCAGACTTTCTTTTAATTTTTGAATGGGAAATGTATCTAATTTCAAATATTACAGATGGTAGTAAGTCATTCAGGTTATACTATATTGCTATGTCTGCAGTCTCATAAACTGGAAATATATTTCATTTTTATCCGACTCCGAGGGACTTGATACATTTAACTCATATTGTAACACGTGTAGATGCACCTCACCTAATGACTCACGGAAGTTTCTCCAATGCTTATAATTTATGTTGAGTGCCAGAAAGGGCACTTGATGATTTTTATTGTTCTAGTTTTGCCTTAACTGATTTTATCACTGCTTTAATGAAAATCTGCGCTGGTCAATTTGCCTTTGTATTATGGCAGTTACCCTGCTAATATCTTTGGTACCTGGCACATTTTGGGTACTTATTAAACTCGTAAATAAGAATACATGACAGAAATTGCTAACTTTAAAAGAATTGCTGAATTCTGGAATAACTTTTAGACGAAGAAAGGCTCAGTGTGCCATCTAGTGGACATATTTGGCATTGTGGCTATTACATACTGTAATTGTGACTCCCCCACCAAAATGCAGCTTCCGTCTGGACACATGGTGATCATTAGCATAGCTTGTACTTGATCTCATTGTATATATTTTTTTAGTTTTGCAAAGAGTCATTGTCTCTGTAGTCTAGAAAATCAAAGGCATCAAACATAAGCGATGATACATCTGTATGAATTATGAAACAAACAAAAGGAGAATACAGTAAAATAATGGTAATGATATACCAGGACTGAGAGATTGGTGAAGCAGCATTCTTGAACAACAAAAGCAAAATCCCCCAATAAAATGTTTTAGAACTAACTTTTTTAAAAAAAAAAACGACAGCATTTGGGGTGGAGGGAAAAAGCAAATTCAAGCATTTTAATTATTAAACATTTATTAGTATACCCATTTTTCCCAAAGGAATCAAGAGACAATCATTTCTGCCCTCTTTAGATGTGATATATGGTTTTTTAAGTTAATATGTTTTAAAATTTGGTTTTGTTTGTTGTTGTTGTTTAGCGAAATCCAAGACCGGTTACTTACCAATTCCATCAAAATCTGGATTATTACAAAGCCCGGGGAGCAGATCTCGTGAACAAGAGTCGGTAAGTAGCCCCCTTCTCTGGCGAGTGCCTCACAAAAACACTCGAGGTTACTTGGAAATTGTACACATTTGCTGCAAAGGGATTTTCCGGATTTTCGTACATCAGTCTCAAGACACCACCCTCTTGCACCTTTCTTAAGTAGCTGTCATCCAGGTTAAAGGCAGAAGAAAATGAGATACATTGATGTGCCAGTGGTGTCATGAAAAATTAAATAAATAAAAGTCTACTTGTTGGAATTTGAAGTTAGACAACTTCATTTTTCTAACACTAATAAACCTGAACAAATTGCGCCTACTTGTATAATCTCATCTTACATTCTTGCCGTTGATTGAAAAGAGGCAGTTCTATAATATATTTTTGAATTATTTCAGTAACAAAATTAAAATTGGGTTTCCCAACTGTCTTTAGAACTACACAATAAGCTTATAAATGCATCTTGTGAGTGCATTTGTGATTATACACATAGAAATTTTAAGGGTCACTGTAGGAATAAAAAACATTAAAATCCTACTTTTTAAAGAAATTAACATTGGCATAAAGGGTTGATGAACAGTTGTGTTCTTTCATAATACTGTACGCAGATGTCTCAAGAGTTAACTTGTCAAACCCGAACCATCTCAAATTAGAATGTAATTTTCAAAGTTTACTCTGCAAGACAAAAATGGCAGTAATGATAAATGCCGCCAAGCTGTCCGAATTTCCTCCCTGCAGCCCTCTCCCGGGGGCCAGATAGACGGCGGGGGAAGCCGCCGTCGGAGCGCAGCGCGGGAGACGCAACGCCTGCCTGCCACGTGCGCGCTGCTCTCCCCGGAGGCTTCCGAAGACAGCCAGCGTGCCGTGCCGGGAGGAGGAATGGGCTTGCCGGGAAGCGGCGGCCTTCGCCTTTGCGTGTTGAGCCCCGTTAGCGCGATTATTAAGGTACCCACCCTCGATGGAAATCTGTTTGTTGCATATCTGGCCACCCCGTGCCACGGGGAGACCGGTTCCACAGCCCGGGAGACATCCCCGCAGCTCCCGCGGTTGGACATTACATCGGGTCCTGGTTTCCTTAAATCAAGGCCCTCCCCTCGGACCTCTGCCGCCGTCGATTTTAGTAAGTATTCACCCAGTGCCCGACTCCCATTGGTCGAGGCACTGGGTATACCAGTGAACCCACCAGACGGGAATCACCCTCCCCCTCCCGTTGCGGGGGAGGGGGGCCTGGTCCCGTCTGGTCTGGTGTATTTACTTCCCTATGAGATCTTGCAGTCTAGTAGCTTTAGAAGATACCATGGGTTCTTTATTTATGCAAGATCTTTCTAACTGGAGTGCCTTCTGAGAGTGTCAGGGAAAGGAAGACAAGCAGGTTCCTTTTCCCAGGAGAGCCACAGCGATCTCACAGTCTGTAACAGTCAATGAACAGCCCCTCTGTGCCCTCTCACTCACTCCCTATCCTCACTCTCATGTTAAACCCCTCCAAGGCCATCCCACTGGGGAAAATAGAGGGATAGCCAAAAAGAGGATGGCCTTCCATAAGATGGATGGGCACAGGGACTGCAGCAATGGGGTCAAATGGAAGAAGTATCGTGATGTAGCAAGGAGGAAACATACTAGTTTCCTATAGTTCTTTAATGCATCCTTACCACCCCCTCCCCCCACTATCATGATCCCAATTGGACCATACAAATCCCGCTAGACCAGAGGATGTACACTGGAACAGACAGGAACTGGAAGCACAGGGAATCCAGAACAGATGAACCCTCAGGACCAGTGGTGAGCGTGGTGATACCTGGAAAGTTGGGGCAAGATGGGGTACAAAGGGGGAAACACTCACAAGAATCTACCCCTCCCTGAAGGATGGACAGCAGAAAAGTGGTGAAGGGAGACATCGGACAGTGTAAGACATAACAAAATAATAATTTATACATTATCAAGGGTTCCTACTAGAATGTAAAGATTAAGAGATAAATGAAGTCTAAGTATGAGTGCTAAGAAGAGGGCTAGAAGACTGGACAGGAGGGCAGGGAGTGGGGTGAGCAGGGGTCAGAGTGACCTGGAGGACCCGGGACTGCTCCCTAAGCAGTGGACAGGGAGGGGAAGAGAGAAGTGTTAAGGGCAAATGCAGCAAGCAAGATGAAGACTGACAGCAAAGGTCCGTGTGGCTGCAGCATACGAGCAGATTCTGGCTCAGAGTGACTCTATGGGCAGTCAAACCGACCCGCAGGGTTTAACTACCTTGCAACCTTTACAATGGTAAAGCTGGCGGGGCTGTCAGCAAAGTGTGGGGCGGCTGCTCTCGAGGTCAGGGGTTCAAAACCACCGGCCGCTCTGTGGGAGAAGGACGAGGGTTTGGGTTCCTGTAAAGGTTGACAGCTTCTATGAGTCGGGGAATCCCGACTGTGGCATGGTTTTGGTTGACTCTGTAGGGAAGCAAACGGCCACCACTTCCTCCTGCCGAGCAGCTGCTGGGTTCAAAGCCAGCCTTCCTTAGCAGCTGCCCGGGCCTGCCCCTTCCTCACCATGGTTCTTTTTTGAAAATCCTCTTATTGGGGGCTCGTACAACTCTTATCACAATCCAGACATCCATGCATCGTGTCAAGCGCATCTGTACATTTGTTGCCATTATCATTCAAACATTTTCTTTCTACTTGAGTCCTGGGTATCAGCTCCTCACTTTACATTCTAGTATGAAATTCATCCACTCCCCCCTACTAAAATACAAGCCTCTGCATGACAAGCAACTGATTTCACTCACAGAGACTGGACCTGGCATAGGGAAGGCACTCAACTAATTTGTAACTATCCATGTTTTACCTGCACTTCTTTTCCCCAGCATCTGTTTTCCTCTCATTCCAAAACAAAGAGAATGAACAATATCTTGTCCTTTTCTTTAGTTCCTTTTTTTTAAAAACAATAAGGGTGCCTTGGTGGTATAGTGGTTACACGTTTGGCTGCTTACTATAAGGTCGGCAGTTCAACACCACCAGCCACACTGCTGGAGAAAGATGACACTTTATACTTCCATAAAGAGTTACAGTCTTTGAAACTCCGAGGGGCTATTCTATCCTGTCCTGCAGGGTCGCTCTAAGTCCGCATCAACTCTATGGCAAAAGGTTTTGTTTTAAGGGTTGTTGGTATTTTTTAATGAATTTTTATTAGGTCCTTGATTCTGCTTTCAACTCTCTCACATATTTTATCCTCCTCACCCAATACCTCTACCTTTCTTTCCTTCGTGTTTTTATTATCTTTCTTCTATTTGGTTTTCTGTCCTTAATTGTTTCTTCCACAAAATGTAGATTCTTTTGTACAGATAGCCGATGTAAGCACTTTAAGGTTGTCACATGAAGTATTTTGATGACCAGAAGATTTCAGCTCCATGGTAATACAATTGAAATTGAAGTGAAATCTCGTGTACATGGGAAAGCCACCATGGCCAGTGGGCAAGCGCAGAGTCGATGAATGGTGCTGGGGAAGCTTACCAGATATCCCAGCAAACTCCCAAGTCAACCAGGGGACAGACAAGCAAACCTGAGAATTAAATGCCAATGCCTGTCTGGCTTCTAGTGACTGGAAGCTTTTTAACCCTAAAAGTTAGGAAAAAGAATCACAAAGGAAAAAGACTGGTGGGTTTTCACTCCCCATAAAGTAATTTTAAGAAAACATGTCAAGAACAGCACTGAAGCAAAAGACGAACAGAAAAATTGTGGGAATGTTTGTAGTAGATGTGATTGAAGAGTGTAACACCATTATTGTGTAAGGAACTTGTGCAGCTCAAAGAAAACAAACTTCTCTCTCAACAATCTTATGCTGTGTCCACAGAAACCTCATTCTGTCTCTAACCATTGGAGCGCCCCCAGGCTTCTCAGTGTGCTTATCCTGGGGGACCCCATTCCAGGCTCACAGCTTTCAGAACCGCCCGGACAAGGGTGACTGTGAGATGATTCCTCTCAGTGGCAGTGTGTCTGATCTTGTTTTGGTGTAACAGCATGAAGGATCCCTGATGTTACGGGCTAAAGCATTGGGCTCACTACCCCATTGGTTGATGGTTCAAGTCCACCAGTTACTCCACCGGAGACACGCGAGACTCTTTGTTCCTGCAGAGGTATATAGCTATGGAAGCCTAAAGGAATCGTTCTGTATGGACTGCTATGAGTCAGAATTGACTTGATGGCAGAAGGTCCTAAATTTGCACCTCTAGTTTGACCTCTTCCGTTGAACTCCAGACTTGGTCTACTGGTATTCTACTGCTTCCTCCATATCTCTTCTTGAATGTCTCACGTGCATCTCAAATTTACTACTTCCCAACCAACGTGAACGAAGGGCCATGCCCTCTCATCACACTCACGGTCATTCAATCTGTGTGCTGAGCAAGTAGAGAAACTGGATTGTATGAACACGGATACGGCATCAAGATTGGAAGAAGGCTTATTAACAACCCGTGATATGCAGATGACATAAGCTTGCTTGCTGACAGTGGGGAGGACTGCGAGCACTTGCTGATGAAGATCACGGATGGCAGCCTTCAGCATCGAGGACAACTCAATGTACAGAAAACCAAAATCCTCCCAACTGGACCCCCAGGCAACGTTATGTTAAGGGAAGAAAAGAGTCATGTTCTCAAGAATTCCCACTCTCTTGGTCCCCCAATCAGTGCTCGGATGCAGCAGAC
>PVJH01042703.1:0-14119 GCA_004026705.1 Nesogale talazaci
G
The DNA here is from genome assembly GCA_004026705.1 of Nesogale talazaci. Taxonomy (NCBI): domain Eukaryota; kingdom Metazoa; phylum Chordata; class Mammalia; order Afrosoricida; family Tenrecidae; genus Nesogale; species Nesogale talazaci. The sequence goes on from PVJH01042703.1 coordinate 2, forward strand.
AGAGAGAGAGAGAGAGAGAGAGAGAGAGAGAGAGAGAAAGAAATCCTGGGACCATCAGAAGAAAAACCACCAGAGGAACATTCTCAAGATCTTTGTTTGGAGTGGTGGAGGATAGACCAGAAGCATCAGACTGAGGCACAGAGACCATGAGACAGAGCAAAGGAACCAGGCCCAGAGGCTGAAGTGGGAGACCATGAGACAGACTAGAGGAGCAGCATCAAGATTATGAGAATGTGAGGCAAGCAATGGTATGGGTCCCTGGCCCCTGGAGGCAAAGTCCAAGGGGTCACACTGAGGTTGAGAGACTGAAGACCAGGGAGAGAGACTGAGGACAGCTAATGCTTTGGGTCAGTCATGATATCATTACTGTTTACTGATCATGACTTGTGGTAAACTGTTAAATTCTCTAACAACTCACATCAAGTCCATATTGACTTACAGTGATGCTACAGGACAGGGTAAAACTGCCCCCCCTGGGCTGTAATTCTTCTTTTTTTAAAATAATCATTTTGGGCTGAGCCCCGGTGGCATAGTGGTTGTGTGCGGGACTGCGGCCCACTGGGACGGAGGTTCAATTCCAGCAGTGGGGATGGGCCTCCTACTCCTACCACTGGAGAGCAGTGATGCCCCCCCCAAAAAAAATCATTTTATTGGGGGCTCATACAGCTCATATCACAATACATACATGCATCCATTGTGTCAAGTACAATTGTATAATTCTTGCCATTATTTTAAAAATATTTTCTTTGTACTCCAGTCCTTAGTATCAGCTCATTTTCCCCCTCCCTCCACCACCTTTCCTCCTTCACGAACCCTTGATAATTTATAAATTATTTTTTTATGTCTTACACTGACCGATGTCTCCCTTCATCCACTTTTCTATGTATGTCCCCTAGGAAGGGGGTTATAGGTAGATCATTGTGATCAGTTCCCGTTTTCTCCTCCCACCTCCCCCTCCTGTTATTGCTACTCTCATTATTGGTCCTGAGGGGTTTATCTGTTTTAGATGTCCTGTGTTTCCAGCTCTTATCTGTACCTGTGTACATGCTCTGGTCTAGCCAGATTTGTAAGATAGAATAGGGATCTTGATTGGGTGGTGGGAGGGGGGAGTAAAGTTTTATGCTTTAGGAAGAGCTAGAGGAAAGTTTTATGCTTCATTGTGCTCTACTGCGCCCTAACTGGCTCATCTCTTCCTTGTGATCCTTCTATAAGGGAATATCCAATTGCCTACAGATGAGCTTTGGACCTCCCTCCCCCTCGTTTTCACATTGATATTTTTGTTCTGGGTCTTTCATGCCTGATACCTGATCCCATTGACACCTCATGATCACACAGGCTAATGTGCTTCTTCCATGTGGACTTTCTTGCTTCTGAGATAGATGACCACTTGTTTGCCTTTAAGTTTTTAAGATCCCAGATGCTATATCTTTTGATAGTGGGGCACCATCAGCTTTCTTTACCACACTTGCTTATATACCCATTTTGTCTTCAGCGATCCTGTTGGGAAAGTGAGAATCATAGAATGCTGGGTTATTAGAATAAAGTGTTCTTGCTTTGAGGGAGTACTTGAGGTCCAATGTCCATTTGCTACCTTAATACTAAACCTAGACATATATGTATGTAGATCTATTTCCAAATGGTTATATATATATTTATTTATATGTATATATGTACATACCTGTATTTGGACCCCTGTAAATGCCCTTGCCTTCTGTGGCGGTCATGTACCTATGTCAATTTTATGATTAGGATGTAGGGGTGGAGTCTAGTCTGTCAATCTGGAGATAGCCAATGTGGCCTCTGTGTGGGCATGGTTTTCTCCTGAGAATTCTGGGAAGTCTTTCTGTATTTTCCTTGTGGCGATGAGAGACCATTTCCCCCTAGTTGTTGGGAGTTGGTCTACTGACAAGACAAGATGTCAGCATCCGAGGAACTGGAAGAGCCAGAGGAGAAGCCACATAGCCTTACCCTGATGGATCCAGACCTCTGAAGCTGGAAAAGTCACAGAGAGACCCCTGCCAGCGCCGAGTTGTCTATATCACCAATGGATACTGCTGATGGACCCTGAGCCCTGGAAACAAGGAGCCATGAGGGGACCTCTGCCAGAGCCGGGTCTCTGCACCCACTGGCCTGTGACTTCGTGAGTCAGAAGGAGACTTTATAGACTGGTATTGGGCATATAGGCTAATATTGGACTTATGACTTTGAACTGGACTGGGTTGGAATTCTTTCTCAATGTTCCATTTCTCTTGTATATAAACCTTTCCCTTATATCCATATGCGTGTCTATGAATTTGTTTCTCTAGTCTACCCGGACTAACACACCTAATTCTTTCCTCTATTTCCTTTTACATTCTTCTTGTTCCACTATCATGTTCAGCCTTCACTCAAGTTTTGGTAATTCCTCTAGGTTACATTGCACTTAATAAAGTCCTACCAGGCATCCTACACCCTCCTTGTCTTTGATTTTAGATCACTTGTTGTTCCCTTGTCTCTGAGTTTGTTAACACTCACTCCTTCCCCCTCACCCTGTTGTTTTCTCCTCTGGATTGTTTATCCTCCTTATCTTATCTAGACAGACATGCAGAGAAAATAAGTCCCCCAAGCAAAGCAGAGCAAAACAACAAAAACCCAAGGACAAAATAAAAATCTATAAATAGTTCCAGTTCCTGTTTGTTGATCTTTAGGAGTGTTTTCTGGTCAAGGCTGCTGGGGTGACATACTCTGGTCCCAACGTCTATTTGTAATTTACTGGGGAATTCATTGTTTTGCTTCCCTTGCTATTCTGTTGCATGTCCATAGTGTTTTGCCCTGGTGTGGTGTAGTGTGTTGTAATTTTCTTTTAAAATTTTTTTTCTGGAGGCTCATACAGGACTATAATTCTTTTGTTTTGTTTTGTTTTGTTTTTTTTGGGGGGGTGGGCATCACTGCCCTCTGGTGGGAGTAGGAGACCCAGTCTTGTTCCTGGAGAGCTGTTGCTGGATCTTAACCCCCACCCCAGTGGGCCGCAGCCCCACACACAACCACAACAGCATCAGGGCTCAGCCCAGGACTGTGGTTCTTTATGGGAATAGAAAACCTCATTTTTTCCCAGCAGAGTAGCTGATAGTTTCAAACTGCTGAACTTGCAATTAATAGCCCAAAGTCATAACCCACTACACCAAGACTCCTAACATCACGGGTTCAATAGGCAGTTGTACAGCAATAATTATTACTTATTATAATAAGGATATAGAGAGCATGAGAGAGAGAAACAATGAGAGTCAGACACATTTCACATCATGGTAGCATGCTCACCTCTGCCCTGCTTGGTGGTCCACGTGGAGAGAGAGAGAGAGTAGGGGAAGGGATTATATGATGAGGGAGAGGGATGGAGAGCGTCCGGCGCTGAGGGGCCTCAGAGAGAGAGGAAAGAGAGCCTCTGTCCTATGTCCCATCCTTCTATACCCTTTGGAGCTAAGCCAGGCCCCCAATTACAGGCACGAACATATGTCACAGGAAGGGGTTGTGCCATATGCACACCTTAGAGGAAAGGGAAGTATCAGGGTCCCATGTGACAAGACCAGACCCCAGACTCCTGGATGTGGCTAAACAGGTTACACTAGAGATCATTAACAACAGCATGTGAATCCGTCCACAAGTTTCAAGGGAAGCAACCATCATCCTAACAGCAGGGGAGTCAGCTCTATTGTGAGACACACAAAGGCCTCAGATAACCGGGAGCTTCTGGGAGAATATCTAACTTAACGTCCACACCAAATGCTGGTAAACAGCTTGCTTAATATTTTGGAGTATAATAATTATGGAAAAGTCCTGTCTTATCCCACAAATAGGAAAGGCAAAGATCAGCTATAGCCCCTGGGATGTTTTTTCAAAAAGTATTCCTTGATTCCCAGATGTTGAAACACAGCTAGCATTGGTATTATGTAAGTTAGCTGTAATGGAAGGGGCAGGCGAGAGGAAGGGGGTGGTCCAGTAATCTGTACTCAGAAGGGGGTTACAATCTAGGCCTAAGCTATCACAGGTGCTGGCTACTTATTTTTTAATAAGTCACTTCATCTTCGTGTCCAAACTTCCCATGTAAAATGAGGATGCTAGATTTGCATAAGTTTATTTGTATATTTAAGACCATTGGGTACATAGTCAAGATAGATAACTCCTCAGAAACAGTAATAGGAATAATGGGTCTCTGTGGGTATGGGAAAAGAAGCGGGCAAGAGGAGAATGGGGAGTGGATACATTGATGACTGTATAACCTCACTTAATAAGATCAAATAACAGACTTGTATTTGAATGGGTATATTGGACTTTGTAAAATTTGGTCCCAAAAAAGTATTATAAGGGGGAGAAATGGAATAAGGGTTCCTGGGGGCATAGTGGGGAAGGGAGGGGATAAAGGGAAGCTGATAGAAATGAATTCAAGAAAGAAAATGTTTTGCGACTGCTTGTGGTAGCAATTGTACAACACTGCTTGATGTGGTGATCTATGGAATGTTATTTTTGAAGAGCTTCCAATAAAATTATTAAAGTAATTGTGTTAGTCCGAGTAGACTAGAGAAACAAATTCATAAACACACATATGGATATAAGGGAAAGGTTTATATACAAGAGGAATGAAACATTGAGAAAGCATACCAACCCTGTCCAAAATCATAAGTCCAATATTAGCCCATATGTCCAATACCAATCTAAAGTCTCCTTTCGATTCATGAAGCATGTGCAATGACACCAGGTCAATCACAGGGCAGAAGATGTGGAGTCTTGTGCATCCAGTGGAGGTAGAAGCATTTCAGCATTGGTGGGGGTTTCCCTGTGGTCTCCCAAGCATCTCAGCACTGGTAGGAAACTCCATGTGGCTTCTCTGGCCCCAGGAGTTTGGTTCCATCATGGTAAGCCCATATGGCTTCTCCTCCGACTGCTCCCGTCTCCAGGAATCAGGGTCTATAGCATGGTACTGTGTTGCCTGGTCAGTAGACATCTCCAAGACACTGAGTCAAGCCTCTCTTCTCCAATTGGGAAAATACTGTGAGACTTCCCAGAATTCTCAGGAGAAAGCCATGCCCACACAGAGGTCTCATTGGCTATCTCCAGATTGACAGGCTAGACTCCACCCCTACACTCTCAGTGCTGAAATGGACACAGATCGGTGACTGCCACTATTATAAAATAAATCCATAATAAAAGGAAATACATTGTCAGTAAAATTTTAAAAAAGTTAGTCCCAGAAACCTTTGCAGGGTTGCCACGAGGCCAAAGGACTTAATGACAGTGAGTGTGAGCTCGAGTGGTTTTGAGGGTGTTCCCTGCTCCCCTAAGAAGGTGGGGACTTGGCTGGTGGCACAAACAATGCATGCTCTTGGCTGCTAACCAGACATTAGAGTCCACCCAAAGGCATATCCCCAGAAAGGCCTCACACTCTGCTCCTGGACCCAATCAACCTCTCCGCCACAGTCAGCATCCACTCAGTGGCAATTTGAGTGTGTTTATGAATAATTATCAATAATTTTTTATCCACCTACTTATTATTTCTTTCACTTAGTGATTTCAGTAATCAAAAATATAAATTTAGTGCATATTCATCATTCTTTTTATGGATGAATAATATGAAATGCTGAGTAAAAGTCACATGGTATAATAATTAAAATGTGCGACTCTGTGCATGATAACATTCAAAATGGTTTCTGCACAATTCTTCAATCTTACCTCTTTCTAAGAACTAAGAAAGCATTCATTATAAATGGGGGGCACAGACTTCTTAACAAAAACCCAACTGGCTGGTGAGTCAATTGCTTTTCCTTACCAGGGCAATCTACTTTTCAGCAATGTAAAAGTCATGGAAAACTTAACCACATAGTCAATAAAATCCAATAAAAAAATGGTCAAACCTCAAATTTGCTGGGGAAAGGTATCAAATCTGCAACGGCATGCTAAATCTGTGCTCTGACAGGGTCTGAAATGCAGGAGTGCTGCAGAGAAACCTATGTCTCCAATGATTTGGGAGAGGCCAATGCTGAGGAATGGCACAGTATTTTCAAGGTCATTCAAGTGGGCTCTTTTTACATGTTTCATTTTGTCATCTGTCAAAGATATTTCCTAGCATTTTGTCATCTGGGAAGATATTTCCTAGCATTTCCCCCTTTGTCGAATTGTGCAGAGTCTTCTGGGTTAGCAGAAATCTTCTTCGTCTACAGAATGCAGTTGCAGTACTTGTCAGGATCATTTTTGAACAATTGTTGTTGAGGAGGCAGAGGCTAGCTGAGTGAAGTCAACCATTTTTGTTTTTCAGTCTTGGGCTGGGGTGAGGAATCTGCAGAGGAGGAAAGCAGCACACCTGTCAGGGGCAGGTGGCTAACTTGGGCATGCTCCAGAAACCTTTCAGATGGATGAACATTTGGACATGTGGAAACACCCTTCCTTTCCAGGATGATGACTCTCAGGTTCCTCCAGTCTCCCTTCCCCCTCCCACCTTAGGAAGGCAACAACATTTGACCAAGCATAACAGGTCCTTGTTTTTCTCTCTTCAGAAGTTCCTTTCCCTTCCTCCTTTCAAAGGCAGGCTCAGCACAGTCAGGAGACTGGAGAAGACCCTGAAGGTCCTTGCAGCTTCACCACGTGTCTCAGTTATCCAGTGCTCCTGAAACAGAAATGTCACCATGGATGGCTTTAATGGACAGAAATGGATTCTCACAGTTCAGGTGAGAATGCAGGGTACTGGCACTGGAGGAAGATCCTAATCTCTTTAGCTTGTTTCTGGGCTCCTTTGAGATCTCTCTGTGATGTGGCATCAGTCTTCCCCCATCTCTGCTGCTCTCTTGCTTAAGATCTTTTATATCTCATAAGAGCTTGTTGACCCTATACTCTCACTCACTGCCAGAGTTGATGCAGACTCACAGTGCCCCTACATGGCAAAGTTTCTGAGGCTGTGCCTCTTTAGAGAACTAAAAAGCCCCATCTTTCTCCCTCTCCTCAGAGTCGTGGTTTCAAACTGCTGACCTTTCAGGTGACAGCCCAATGTCTAGGCGCTAAGCCATAGGGTTCCTTCCACCTTACACTAACCCTGTCTCAGTAAGATCACTACAACCTCTATCTCCAGATAGGATGATCATCGTAGGCACATAGGTTAGGATTTACAACATATCTTGGGGGGGGGGTCAACATAATTCAACCCCTTAAAAGCAGGTAACCTCTTAATTAGCTAAGGCACACCAAGGCTGTCGAAGACATCTAAATAAAGTGGTGGGGCTTGCGCCCTCTCTGGATTAGTATGTCTCTTCTGTGCGTTGGGTTCAGTGGTCAAGGGTCTTCTTAAGAGTCCTCACCAAAAAAAAAAAAAAAGTCCCCACAGTCCTGCTAAACTGCCCTCACTGACATCGAGTCCATTCCGACTCATAAGAGCCCTATTAGGGAGAAGAGAACTCCCCGTGGGTTTCCCAGATGGCAACTCTTCACAGAAGAAGGAAGTCTCATTGTTTTCCTGCAAAGCAGCAGGTGGTTTTGAACTGCTGACCATGGTAGTTACATAATCTGATATCATTAGGAGACTTGAGAGGATTAAGAGTGAGGGGTGGAGTCTAGTCTGTCCGGTCATAGCCAATGAGGCTTCTATGTGGGCATGACATTCTCCAGAGAATTCCTGTATTTCCTGCTGGGAGACCTCTTCTTCCCATCCCCCACCCCCACCTCTCTCTCTCTTGACTCGATCCCTTGAAAATGCTTTACTGATAAGACATATAGCACTATGCTGACAGACCTTGTGTTCTGGAAGCTGGAGAAACCATGCAGAGATCCCTGCTAGCGCTGAGATACTTACACCGACACTGGATTCAAAGACTTCCCACCCACTGGCCTGTGATCATCCTGCATTCAGTGTCATGTTATGTGTTTATGAGTCTGATGAGGACTTTATAGATTGGTATCGGACATGTGGGCTAATATCAGAGTTATAGACTTGATCTGGATTGGGCTAGAATGTTTTCTCAATATTCAACAGTGCTTATATATAAACCTCTTTCTTATACACACGTGTTTCTATGGATTTGTTTCTCTAATCCACCCAGACTAATACACCGACCATGAGGTGAACAGACCAGTGTGTAACCACTGAACCTAGCTCAAAAATCTTCAATGACTGTTCAATTTCAATTTCTCTCAGGTGGGAATTGGCCAACCTCCTTAGTCTGGCCGCAGGGTATGGCCCAACTTCCCTGTGCCACATGGTTTTCTTTCTTTTATCATTTATTTGAGTTTTATGATTGTTGGACAGACATTTCTTTCTGCACCATTCAGAGATGCTAATCACAATGGCCTTGTGGCCAGCCCTGGTGGCCAACCAGGAAGGGGACTAAGATAAAGGAGTGGGCAGCTGCTTCCTGGTGCTGGGGTGAGGCTAATAAATGCAAGGGAATTGACAAATTCATATCTTTATGTGAAATCTCCTGATTTTAAAATATTGGCAGTAAATACATAAACCACATCTAACCAGGCTGCTGCTCACAGTTTGTGACTTGAGTGACTTAGGAACACGCTGGACTTTTCTCCCTCTGCATCTGCTAGTCCTCCTGCCAAGAACACCTGCTCACCTACTCTGTCAGGTGCAGCCGGGACACCACCTTCCCCCTGAGCATCCTCGTTGACCTCAGCTGGAAGGGACATCTCCCTCCTTGGGCCCTCACCACTCACCGGGCTCTGCTTCTGTCTGGCGATATGCCACATTTGTTCCAATAAGAGTCCTAGAAAAAAAAAAGAGTCCTAGATCTGCTAGTACATAAGAAACTCCTGAAACACTTTGTCAGGCACTAGGGATACAGCTTGGAACAAGATGGTCAAAGTCTTTGGCTTGAGAGAACAGACAGTCTAGTGGAGAGGTGGAATTTTAAATGGCCAATCCCCAAAACCCCTGATTCTAGTTGTGATATGCTTCACGGAGTGTCAAGCAAAGGGATTTAATGTAGGGAGGAGGAATGAGCAGTGGCTGGTTAGGCAGTAGCTTGGAGAAGCATTAGCACAAGGCCCGCTGGTGTCAGCTTGTACAGTTTGTATACCGCACCAAGATATCCAGCCTAGGGTGCAAACGTAAGCTGAAATTCAACCCCTCAGTTAATTCAGTTCCCATGCTGTGCCTTTTTCCGATTTGTACAGAGATGCTATCTTGGCTATAAGGAACATGTTTAATTTCTTCCTTCCCACCTCACGATAAAAGCTTTTTTAACTTGTAATCTGAGTAAAATCATTTGCTTTCCTATGTAAATGCAGTTTTGCCTTTCCTTTTCTACCTACTACCCTGTGGTGCTGGGGTGATTAAAGATGGCTCTTCTAGCAACCAAAGCCAAAAAACCAAACTTAGTGACCTCCTGATACTGACTCACTGATGGCAGTGAGTTTTTACAAATTGTTTTTTATTCCCACACAATGATTTGGTGGGATTACAAAAAGAAGGCAGTTGTGGCCCAACAAGGGGTTTGGATATCTTGGTCGTAATGCATAAAAGATATATAAAACTCTGAAAAGGTAGACATATGCAAATAAGGTGTATGGAACTGGACAGAAGGAATTGACAAGTTTTGTCATCTCTAAAAAGTGACCACTACCACTAAGAAGAGACAGGAGTAGAGAGTGTCCTTTGAACCTGGGGTCTCTGTACTGAGAACCCATTAGATCCAGAGCTGGTACTCCAGTGATGATCAGAGCGGGGGAGAAAGAATGACAGAGAATCAGTCAGTGCAGAGCCAGGATATGGTCAGGAAATGCCGCAGTGGGTTATCAGATCACAGAACTAGAGAAGTGAGCACCTTTGCGCTTAGGGGTGTCTCTGGACAGCTAGCTAAGGCTTATTTATTGGTAGACTTGGGCACTTATTGGATGAATATGAGCTTTGTAATAATCGCCTGAGCAGAGCAGGAGCTGGCTGGCCTAAGAGACTCGAGTCACTAAGAGGCCAAGGGCCAGAGAAAGTTCTGCCTGCAGGCATGGCTGAGCAGAGGCTGTCCTGATGCAAGAAATGCCTCCAGAGTTGTCTCTAAGGCTGAACTGTATCCTGCCTCTTGGCTAACGTATAGCCCATGGTCATGAGTACTGTCTATGAGATGTGTGTGACCCTTGCAATGAATTATCAGATACAATCAAGGGAGGAGAGTACTGTGGGAGGGGCAGCTGGGATTAGAATCAGTAAAAATGTTAGTGAGAGGAGGTGTGTGTCTGATTTCCACTTCATAGGCGTCAGCCTTGGGGAGATGCTGGAAGTAATTGTCCCCTCATGAAGTTAGAGGAAGTCAAATCCCCTGTTGGGCTGCGATCCAGAAAGTCAGCAGTTTGAATCCTCAAGCTATCCTGAGAGAAAGACGAGGCTTTCTATTCCTGTAAAGAGCTACTGTATCAGAAACCCTCAGGCAGTTCTATCCTGTCCTACAGAATCATCATGAGTCAGAATCTACTCAAGTTTGTTTTAAGTCTTGACTATAAAGTCGTGTGGGGTCAGGGAAGGCCTCTCTGAAAGACTGGGACGATATTTCAGACTATTAGAGCAAGGGTGGGGCATGTCTAGCTCCCAGGCCATATAGGGTCCTTAAAATCATCACGACCAGCTACCATCACATCCCTTACCAAAGAGATACTGTTCTGGCCATCAAGTCAGGTGTGAGTTAACGAAATGTTTGATCAGTATGGCCTGCATATGATGCATAAAATTTCACATAGAAAAAGCTTCCCCACATCCAGACTAAAGGAAAAGATGAGGACAGCCAATAGTACCAGACCAAATTCAAACTCACGGCCACTGGATCAACGCTGACTCATGGCGAGCCTATAGGACAGAACTGCCTCTGCGGGTTTCCTAGACTATAATGCTTTACAGGAGAAAAATCTCATCTTTCTCCCTTGGAACACTGGTAATTTTGAAATACTGGCCTTTCAGTTGGCAGCAGTCCAACATGTAACGGAGCCACTATGCCAGTGGTAGAGAACATGGAAACTGTGGAACAGCATGTGAGAGGGGAGATAGCAGGGTTGAAGGATTCAGCAGACATCAGTGTGAATACAGTGCAGAGTTGTGGCAGAGGGAGGACTGCATGGGGTGGGGTGGATAACAAAGATGTCACATCGTCTAGAGCGGTGGTTCTTAACCTGTGGGTCAAGACCCTTCTGGGGGTTGAACTACCCTTTCACAGGGGTTGCCTGATTCACAACAGTAGCAAATTACAGTTATGAAGTAGCAATGAAAATAATTTTATGGTTGGGGGTCACCATACATGAGGAACTATATTAAAGGGTCACAGCATTAGGAAGGTTGGCCTAGAGTGACCAGATTTTAAGTCGGACACCATTGACTGGGGGGAAGGGGGGGGCTCTTGATTAAAATTTCGGTCTGTATGGAGCAACAAAAATGTTCCTAGAACGCAAAAATAGTATTGTAATATATTTATTTTACTTTTAAAATGCTGCGGGACGTTGTTAAATTGTCAAAAAGTGGGACGCCTGGTCACTTTAGTTCTAGAGGGTCACAATAAAGAGTCTGAAATGTCTTAAATGAAGGGGCCCCAACATGTTCGTAGAAAAGTTTTCTCATAAACTTTTTGAAGCCCTCTCCCTAACCACATTACTAGGAGTCCTGGTGGTGCTGCCAGGTAAATGCTGACCTGCAAATCCCACAACCTGAGGTTCAAGCACACAAGCTCCATGGAGAAAGAGGAGGCTGTCTGTTGCAGTAAAGATTTTTACCAAATTGGAAATCCTAAATAGGGTCGCTACAAGTCAGAATTGACTCAATGGCAGTGGGTTTTTGTTTGTTTGTTTGTTTTTGATAACAACTTCCCTGAAGAAATCACTCACCATGATTTGCTCCCTCAGAGTGCACAGTAACAGAACTAGTTCAACAGGGGTCTGAGCCCCAGCAGGGCGCTGGTTCAGCTCTCCTTACCTTCCTATGAAGCACTCTGATTTCAAGGAAATAAATGAGAAAACTGAGGGGGTACATACGAGAGCCCACCACAGATACCTGACAAGTGAGGGTGGGGCACAGCCACACCAGAGCCATCCTCCTGAAGGCAGAAGAGGTCCAGAGCCCAGTTACTCAAAGTCGGACCTGGCAGCGGGAAGGATGGGCATTACCTGGAAGCCTCTCAGCATCATCGCCCCAGACCAACAGATGAAGGTTTGCACTGTCTCAGAATCCTGTGCTCATGACAGGTCGAAAAGCACGGTTCAGAGCGGCATATTGCCTTTGCAGCCCTTAGACAACAGCCTAGTGTCTCACAGGCCAAGACTCCAATGGCCTGAAAATAACTTATTCCTACCAAACTTGCCCGAATTGCCAATAGTTCTATTCAGTCAGCTGCCCCAGTTTTGTGTTCTATTGAGAAAAGCTATCATTAGCACCAAAGATGGGGCTGCTGTACACTGATATTGATGCGAGGGATTTTTAATCCTAGATAAAAATCTACAGCTGTTTGGCAACTTCTACTTGGGGGCCTCTCTGATCGCTAGGTGATTTTCTGGGACCCACTTTTCATAGTACAATTCCTTAACACCTGTAGCCCAAAGGAGGCAAATTAGTGAATGAGGGTAAGCTGGGTTCTTATTTTACTGTGTGACTTTGGGGAACTTCCCACCCTCCACCCACATCCAAGAAATGGGTAAGATGAAGTACAAGTACGTTGAAGATTATTAGAGACCTGGCAAGTAAAGTCAAGGCAGTAGTGTCGAAGGTGACAGTAGGGGGTAGTGGAGATTGTGGCTACCTAAAGGGTGCAGGGTCTTGACTTAAAGGGGGACCGGCATTCAGCAATAGGTCACTTGTGTAGATCCAGTGTTGTCACATATTCCAACGTTTCAAGAACTCAGAATTCGATTTCTTCATTATGAGATATTTTGATGTTTAAATACTGGCAACCAGTTTAAACTTTAAGGTGCCTCGTTGGCACAATAGCTAAAGCACTCAACTGCTAACCCAAAGCTCCGGTTAGAACTCACCAGCGGCTCTGAGGAAGGGTTAAAGTGCAGGAAACACGTGGGACAGTCCTACTGGGTCATTCCGGGTCTCTGTGAGTCAGAATTGACTCAGTTGCAGGTCAGATCGGCCCCTGAGCTTGCCAGGTTGTCCCCCGTGGTTTGGATGCCACCCGGTTAGTGTCCATTTATCGTTCGGCCTATGTCTAGCTCTTTGAAATTCTGCAACACGACTTCCTGCCCTCCCCCGCCCCGAGAGGGTGGTCGATCTGCCGTCCCCTTCAGCTCAGCTTCCCCGCCTCCCAGGCCCCCCCATCAGTGTCCCCCTCTTTAGGTCTCTCCTGGAGCGCCAGGCACAGGGGCCCAGCCCTGCACGTGGTGACCGGTCTCGTCTCCGGGCGTCGCTTTCCTTCACCCCCCTCCCTCCCTACCTGCTCGCCCGATCTCCCGGCCCAGCCCGGGGTGACTCAGCCTCCCGCGGCCCGGGGGCGGGGCGAGGGGCAGGGAGGGGCGGGCGCGAGCGGCGGCGCGGAGGAACGAGGGCAAAGGCGAAGGGAGGGGCCGCAGGAGGGGGAAGGGAGGGAGTGCGCCACGCGGAGCTCCCGGGGCGTAGGAAACCCTCACCCCAGCCTCTTTCCCCTGCCAGCTGAGGTGGAGGGGGGCAGGACCCCCCGCAGGAGACAAGCCGAGCCGACGGGACCCGCTTCCTCCGCAGTGCACCGGCTCCCGGAGCGCGGTGCGCACGTGGCTCCCAGCCACACCCCCGGCCCGGCCCGGCCCGCCCCCCGTGGCGCTGGACTTGGCGTTCTTTGCTTTTACTTTTTCCTGTTGCTTGCAGGGAGGAAGGGGCCGGGAAGCACTAGGGAATGCGTCGTTGGACCCAGAACTTTTAGGGAGCACCTCCTGGCGGCAGCCTGGGAAACGGGGCCCTTAAAAAGGGATGGAAATGTGGGCGATGCCACCCAGCTTCCTCCGGGCTGGCTGGGGGGGAGAGAAAAGGCACTCCGGATATATGCTAATAGGCACTGACGTGAGGATGATTCCACTGGCCGCGCCTTGCTGGTCTCCACAAGTGATTATAACACAAGGTCGAATTTGGAAAGCACCACAAGGAAGTTTTCTTAGCAGCATTTTGTTGCATTAACGAAATGAAGAGTGTATACAATGCTACGGGGGCAC
>PVJH01042704.1:0-14137 GCA_004026705.1 Nesogale talazaci
CACCCAGAAGCTTGGCTGGGTCATTGCTTTGAAACCTGTTTTCAGATCCTCTTTTGTTACTCCATTTTTAACTAGGGTTTTACCTGCAAGGCTTTGCTATCTATAGTATGTGAGGTAGATGGGCGTGAGAAGAGGGGCAATCATAAACTTGCAGTTAGCTTCAGAGTATGGGAAAGTCCCCTCCCTGCAGAGTTGGACTAACGGGTTCTGCCCATCCTATGTTTGTGTTCTGTTGCCTTATCCTCCTCTGCCCCCTTCCAGCCCCTTCTCCTGTCTCCATGATGAGGCCACAGTTTCCTTGTTTCATGAGTCAGAGCATTCAATCTTTGTTCAGCTTATGGTCTCTAAATCCAAAGAGAACAGTGGGCTTCTCTGGATCCTAGCTGTCCCTGGCAGGGCACAAAGGCACTCTTCGGGGCAGAGATTTGATGGGATGAAAGCAAAGGGTGCAGTGTCTTGTGTGTTCCCTAATTGAGGTGGGGAGTTTGAAGATTGCTCACTGACCTCCGGACACTCAGGACTATGTGACATGGCCTGAACTCTGAAGGAGTACAACAGGCAGCTAATGGGGTCTTCATGGGTCTCTGGTAAGTCAGGATGAGCTCAGACATCCTAAAGGCATCTGAGGGGGTGTGGCGGTCATGTGCTCATGTTAACTTCATGATTTAGATGTAGGGGTGGAATCTAGGCTGTTAATCTGGAGATAGCCATTGAGTAACCAATGAGGCCTCCGTGTGGGCGTGGTTTTCTCCTGAGACTTCTGGGAAATCTCGCGATATTTCCCTCGTAGAAATGAGAAGCTATCTTCCCCAGTTGTTGGGAATTAGTCTCAGAGACAACAAACAATGGAGAAGATGAGATGGCAGCACCCGAGGAGCTGGAGGAGCCAGAGAAGAAGCCACACGGCCTTACCCTGATGGAACCAGACCTCTGAAGCTAGAGAAGCCACATAGAGACCCCTGCCAGCGCTGAGTTGCTTCTGCCACCACTGGATGTTGTTGATGGACCCTGAGCCCTGGAAGCAAGGAGCCATGGGGAGATCCCTGATGGCACCAGGACTCTGCACCCACTGGCCTGTGACTTTGTGAGTTGGAAGGAGACTTTATAGACTGATATCTGGCATATGGGCTAATATTGGACTTATGACTTTGAACTGGACTGGGTTGGGATGCTTTCTCAATGTCCCATTCCTCTGGTATATAAACCTTTCCCTTATATCCATATGCGTGTCTATGAATTTGTTCCTCTAGTCTACCCGGACTAACACAGGAGGTATTTCTGAAACCCAAATCAAGCTCACTGCCATCAAGTTGAACTGCCCCTGGAGTTCAGAGACTGGAATTCTTTGCAGGACATCTCTCTTCATCAGTGAAACTGTAGTTCTGAACTGCTGATTGTCGTGCGCAATCGTGCGTAATTGTCGTGCGTAAGTTGTCATGTGCAACTTACCTTGGAACCACTTCACCATCAGGACTTTTTCGGAGGGAAATTTAAGAGCATAAAATTAGTCCAATCGGGCTGAGCCCCGGTGGCATAGTGGTTGTGCGCAGGACTATGGCCCACTGGAATGGAGGTTTGATTCCAGCTCCATGGAGCAAAGGCTGGGCCTCCTACTCCCACCACCTGAGGGCAGTGATGCCCCCCCCCCAAAAAAAAATTAGTCCAATCACTGAAAACAAACGTAAGATAAGTTAACTGATTTAGCAAATGTCCAGCACAATTTATCAAATGTCAAGCACATTTCCTGTAGAAATACAGTGAGACGCAAGCCCCATTTGTCATGCAACAGTATCATAAAAATAGTAAACAAACAAACAAAAACAAGTGAAATTAAGATGATTACATTCCTCCCTAATCTCTGCACAGCTAACTGGCTGTTCATATCAGCTCACCTTATGGGAAGTGATCACATCATTACATAACAGCCAAATCAGAGAGACTTGTGATCTATCCAAGTCTTGTGACCTAATCAACCAATAATATCAACTAAGCCAGACTCAGTTGTGTAGGGGGGCGGGTGTGTATGTGTGTGTGTGTGTGTGTGTGTGTGTGTGTGTGTGTGAATCAAATGGTAGTCAATGAAAGACTCCTCAGTCGAGTCAACTGACCACTTTTTAGTCAGAGTGGAGATGATACTGGAAATGGGACTTCCACACAATTCTGTAAGAATCGAAAACTCTGCTTCTACTTAAGACTGTGCTAGACAAAGAGTTGGAAACAATCTAAATTTTCATCAGTAGGCAAGTGAATCAGCAAACTCTGGCACATACACACCATGGAATACTATGCTTCACACAAAAGCACTGAGGAACACATGAAACATGTCTTCTCATGGGAAGAGCTGGAGGAAACTATGCTAAGCGAAGTCAGTCAATCACAAAAGGAGACATATAGCATGAGTCCCCTGAGGTAAGTGGAATCAGCAAGTTAGGTATAGAAGAGAAGCCTCCTATAGCATAACAATTGGGTAGAGATTTAGGGAAAGGGGAGGAGGTGGGACCAAACCCAGGGTGGTACATGTTTGGTGCAGCACAGTAAGGGAGAAGGGCAGGGGGGGCGGTGGGAGAAAAGGGGGGGTTGAAAGCGAAAGGATAATGGAGGAAACAAGGCATGACCACACCCAGGGGGAGAGTAGAGGTCTTATCTCCACAGAGATAAATGGGCATGCAGATCCTACCATGAAGCACCCAACTGTGAAGACAGCGTGGACACATGAAAGGAGGCATGAAAAAAGAGTGCTACAGGGCTGGTTACCTCCAGAGCCTGACTGACTCCCACCCTGGAAGTAGGGTGGCAGAGAATAGGTTGGGGGAGGGGCCATAATGCCACACCCATATGGAGACAGGTGGACATAGAGAATGAGAAGGAGAGCTGGTCCTGTCTCCACACTGGTCCAAGCCCTGTCCACGATGTCCAGAAGACTATGCCACAGGGGGAACTGGACAAACAACAACAGGACTTGTCTTGCTGTCTCCCTACAGAAGCAGACAGCAACAGAGGATATTTTGGGGGTCATATCATGGGGAATAGATGTGATCTGAGCCCCCAAAATGGACCAAATCAGGAAGAGAGCCATCCTGGATGGGCAGTCGCGAGGAGAGAATGACTGGACCGATGGTTCCTGGGGGGACATGGGGGAGAGGGGAGAGGAAGGGGGGCATGGACAGGCTCAGGGATGAGGTCAAGAATTGGTGGTGAGGAGGGTGTGGGAGGCCTGGAGAGGCTTAAGTAAGGGCAATGTAACAGAGAGGAAGTACTGAACTCAAATGAAAGCTGAGCATGATAGTGGGACAGGAGGAAGGCAGAAGGAAATAGAGGAAGGAACTGGAAGGCAGAGGGCATTTGCAGAGGTCTAAACACAGACATATACATATGTAAATATAATCATATATTATAAACAGGGAATAAACCCAGGTACATACATTTATAGGTTTAGTATTAAGGTAGAAGCTGGGGCTGAGCCCCGGTGGTGTAGTGGTTGTGCATGGGACTGCGGCCCACTGGGATGGAGGTTCAATTCCAGCTCCACGGAGCAAAAGCTGGGCCTTCTACTCCCACCACCTGAGGGCAGTGATGCTCCCCCCAAACACTCCCCCAAAAACAAAACAAACAGAAGCTGCACCTTGAGCCCCCACCCAGGCAATCCTTCAATGCAAGAACAATTTGTTCTATTAATCAGGTATTCCATGATGTTCACTAGTAAAATATGATCACTGAAGTCAAATAGGTCCATATGGCACTGATGGTGCCCAGCTATCAAAGGATACAGAGTTTGTTTGGGGTCTCAAAGCCTGAAGATAAACAAACAGCCATCTAGCTGAGAAGTACCCAAGCCCACACAGAAGAAGCACACCAGCCAGTGTGGCCATGAGGTGTTGAAAGGACCTCAGGCATCAAACAGGAAAAAACATATCACTGTGTGCGCTCCTTCCTGAGAAGATCACTGAGGACAGGTGGAGGCATGAGCAAGAGTGGTGAAGATAGCTGATGGTACCTGGCTATCAAAAGATATAGTGTCTGAGGTCTTAATAGCTTAAGGGTAAACAAACAGTCATATAGCCCAGAAACAACAAAGCCCATAGAATAAGCACACCAGCCTGTTCCACGATTAGGTGTAGAAAGAACCAGATATCAGGTATCAAGGAACAAAAATCATTTTCCCACAGGTTTTCTTTTTTTTTTTGGGTGGCGGGGGTGCATCACTACCTCTGGTGGTCATGGGCACTATCTAATGCCACTCCTGAGAGCTGCCACTGGATTTGAACTGCCAAGCCCATGGACTGCAGTCCCACACTCAACCACTTAACGCCACCGGGGCTCAGCCCAGGAACAAAAATCATATCATTATGTGCCCACCCTCCCGACATGATCGCTGAAGACTAAAGGGAGCAGAGGCAGACAGAGTGGAGGAATCCGATGGTGCCAGCTAACAAATGATAAAGTATCTGGGATCTTAAAGGCTTGAAGGCGAACAAGTGGCCAGCTAGCCCAGAAGCATCAAAGCCCACATGGAAGGGACACACTAGTCTGTGTGATCATGAGGGATCAAAGGGAGTAGATATCAAGCATCAAAGAACAAGAATCACATCACTACAAATGAGGGGGAGAGCAGGGTGGGGACCTAAGGCCTACTTGTGGACAATTGGACACCCTCAGGGGAGTCGTGAGTAGAGGGCAGGCCAGTCTAGGTGCAGTGAGGTGGCTATGAAGCATAAAACTTTCCTCCAGTTCCTGAAGGCTCCTCTCCCAACTATCATAATCCTAAGTCTACCTTGTGGATCCAGCTGGACTGGAGGAAGTACACTGGTAGAGATGGGAAGTGGAAATATGGGAACGCAGGACAGATGAACCCCTTGGGGCCAGTAGTAAGAGTGGAGCTACTGGATGGGTGGAGGGAAGGCGGGGTAAAGAGGGGGAGACAACTACAAGGGTCTACACATAACCTCCTATCAAGAGGAGAGACTGGAGGAATGAGCGAGGGGGGACATCAGGCAGTGTAAGATATGACAAAACAATAATAATTTATAAAGTATTGAGCTTGGTGGGGGAGGGGCGAGGAAGGATGGAGAGGAGGTGATGAGAAGCTGTTATCAGGGGCTCAAGTGGAAATGCAGATATTTGGGGAATGAATACGGCAGCGGGCATGTGAAAGTGCTTGGCACAATATATGTATTTATGTATTGTGAAAAGTGATGTATGAACCCCCAATGAAATGATTAAAAATTTTTAAAAAAATAAATAAAACAGAAAAAAAGACTGTACTAGATACACAGAGCAAGGCAGAAAATTGAATTATCTCGATAGCTAAATAAAAATCACATTATTGCAGGCTGAGCCCTGGTGACCTAGTGGTTGTGTGCAGGACTGCAGCCCACAGGGTTGAAAGTTCAAATCCAGCAGCAGTTCTCCAGGAGCAAGGATGGGCTTCCTACTCCCACCAAGGCAGTGATGCCACACACACACCCACACCCATACCCACACACACACACACACACACACAAAATCACATTATCTCAGCTATCCATCCACCTTATAGAAAATACTTGGAAGATGTCTCAGTTGACTTTATTATTCCTTATTTGTCACAAGAAATCGAATGTATACTTTAGTGACTTTTAAAGTGTTTTGAGGGCTGAGCCCCGGTGGCGTAAGTGTTTGAGTGCAGGACTGAAGCTCATGGGGTTGGTGGTTCAAATCCAGCGGCGGCTCTCAGGAGCGGCACTGCATAACGCCCACAACCACCAGAGGCAGTGATGCCCACAAAAAAAAAAAAAAAAGAAGAAGAAGAAAGTGTTTTGAAAGGTTTTGTTCATGAACATTCTGCTGGAAAAATCTATTAATTCCAAAGGAATTAATGATCAAAGGAGCTACGAATTAACTAAAACTCTTTAGAAAAAGGAACCCCAATCACAGTGCTGTTGTCTCGACACGATGTAAGTCGATATATTCAAAGATGCAGATGACTTCCTCTTTCTCCTGAACAGAGTCTGGTGGGTTTGAACTGCTAAAGCAGTGTGAGACAGTCCAACAAAAAAGAAACTTTACTAGGCTGAGCCCCTTACTTCCACCACCAGGACAGTGATGCCCTAAAAAAACCAAAACAAAACCAAAAAAACACTAGGCTGAGCCCGGGTAGCGTAGTGGTCGTGCGTGGGATGCAGTCCACTGGAATGGAGGTTCAATTCCAGTTCACAGGAGCAAAGGTTGGGCCTCCTACTCCCACCACCAGAGGGCAGTGATGCCTAAAAAATTTTTAAAAAAAGAAAGAAACTTTACTAGGAAAATGCCTATCTTCTGTCAAAGTGTAATTTGGAAAATGTTATAAATATATAGATGTGTGTAGACAATACATACACTGTCCAAATCTTACTTTTTAGAGAGACCGAGAAAGTAGTCTATCTTCAAAGGTAAAGGTAAAAGAAAAGAGTGTCATTTTCTTTTCCTTGAATCCTCCTTTGCAACAGAGGAGAAAATCACCCAAAAGAAGGAAAGTTCAGCAGTAGCTGAAAGTCAGGCTCATGCCCTCTTGGTTTCATTAACACCTATGAATAAAATAGTCCATTGGAAGCCTAAAAGAGGTGCTTAAAAAATAAAAAGATAAAATGATGAAACTTAAGAGCACTTAGAGCTTACACTTGCAGTCAAATGGAATGGGGTATTTTTTTTCCCCCGTTTTGTTCACCAGTTTGTCCGAAGCCATGTAGTCACAGGGAAGATTGCCAAGCTGGGTTTGGAGTCATTTGTCATGTTAATCGTGATGTATTTTCTTGCCTTGAATAGCGTCAGCTGGAATATGTTACATTCCATCCCAGGAAGGAAGCTCAAGAGGACAATTTCCAACAAGTGATTTTTCTCTCTGCGGAAGAGTGAGAACTTCTAAGTCCCTTTGTGACTGTTTGCCCCATCTGCCCCGGGTCCCTCAGTTGGGAAGCAGGGTCTGTGGGAAGAATGCAGTTCGCATTTTACACACAGTTCTGAAACTGACAGAGGGGACCAAGAATCTCATCCAAAGCAATGCTGGATGTCGTACAATGCACACCCTCTCCTCACTTACTGACTGTCTCGTTATCTAACGTGTTGTGTTTCCGACGATAGTGGAAACTCTACTATCTGACTCTTCTGTGCTAACAACATAAGTCTAGCAGTAACGAACACCACAGTTTGACAAGGGGAACTTGGCGTGTGATGGTTAAGGTTATAGCTCAACCTGACTGGGTCCTGATTCTCAGTGGCTTGGCAGTTAAGGAATGAGGTCATTTGGCAGTTATGTAATGATGTGGTTCTTCTATTTTGAGGTAATTTGGCAGTTATGTAACGATGTGGTTCTTCTATTTTCTTTTAACAACCTAGTAGTTGGAACATAACTATGTCAATAAGTGAGAAGTGAGTGCATCCACTTTGGGAAAATGGAAAAAATAACACATCCGATCAGATAAATGTTTAGTGCAAACATACAGAGGCCAAAGTTTTAACTCCGTCTCTGTGCTACGTACCAGAAGTCTATTAGTGGAATCATAACATTCAGCCATGTAGTATGTTAGACAGTAATATGATTAATGCTCCCAATAGTATTTTTATCAAACTAGTTAAAATAAAATTTCTTCATTTAAAAATAGAAATAACCATTTATGTACAATTGTATAATACTAAAATGCTACTATGCTTACTTAGTCCTTTGATGTACTAGTCTCTGTGCATTGATAGAGCCACCATGCCCTTGACTGTCTACCGGAAAGAACAAGCACTCTGTCATGAGGTGCATGGACTGAGTGACACTATATGTTTACAGGGAGTAGAGGGAAAAAAATCATACTTTACTATAAACTAACTCATCTAGTCTGAATGTCATAAAGTATGCATTTTTCTCCCAAGCTTCTAAATTTGAGCTTGACTCTCAAACAGTACACTGAGATGCTGAAAGACGGGAATTTTTATGGATCAAGAGAGTAGAAAAAACTTTTCCAGTGTCTTAGACTCATACAGTAAATTTAACAATAATTTTGTTATTGTTGTTTATGTGGCATCACTGCCCTGGTGGGAGTAACAGTAACTTTTAAAAAGCTTATTTTTCTTTATGATAATAAGCTAACTTCTTCTATTATCACCTTTCTTGGAAATGAATAAATAGTTCATTGAGAAATATTATTTTCCTTTTATAATAGAAAATCAAATCAAGGGGCTGAGCCCCGGTGGTGTAGTGGTTGAATGTGGAACTGCGGCCCACTGGGTTGGCAGTTCAAATCAAGCAGCAGGTCTCTAGGAGCAAGGCTGGGTCTCCCACTCCCACAAGAGGGCAGTAATATCCCCCCCCCCAAAAAAAAAATAAAATCACATCAAGAGCTTTTTAGGCATTGGCCCAGAATCTAGATATCTTCTATGTTATATACAAATAGAATTGTTAGAATTTATTTTTTTGTGGTTTTTTGGGGGGGGATCACTGCTCTCTGGTGGGAGTGGGAGGCCCAGCCTTGCTCCTGGAGAGCTCCTGCTGGATTAGAACCGCCAAGTCAGTGGGCCGCAGTCCTGCACTCAACCACTACGCCATCGGGGCTCTAGATTTAATTTAAGCGACTTTGCAATGAATGAGATCAAAAGTGAAAGAATCACACGGGAGACAAGTAGCCCCAGAGGCAAAGTTGTTGATCCTTGACATTGCTAACTGCTTGACATTGCTTGACATTGCCTTTTGGTTCTTATGTGCTGGGGGAGAGTGGATAGATGGAATTTGTTGGCCAAATTTGCCAAGTAACCCAAGGCCAGATTTTGCTTTGGGTTTTTTTTTTTTTGCAAAAACTTTACCAGTAATTTAGAAAAAATGGTAGTGTTTGCCTACAATTGAACATTTGCTGATAAGTCTTATATCCTCTCTCAGCTGGACCTAACTACTAGTATTAGAACACTTCTGTTAAGATGGCCCTTGGAGGGCTAGTAGGTCCTGGATGACTGAATCTGCTCCCTACTCCATTCCACTGCCATTTTAAAGGTTCATGCATCCTGGTCTTGCAGTTATGCTGAAACCAGTTGAGTCAGTCAAACAGGAGAACATTTAGTGCAGGAGGACATTTCTATGTCAGGTTAAAAACAGCAAGATTTTTAATTACAAAACAGTGGGAGTGAGATGGTTTCCCTTAAGTCATTGGACCCAAAAAGAAATCAGGCTTTTGGTGAGCCCCTGTGGCGTAAGTGGTTGAGTGCAGGACTGCAGCCCGTGGGCTTGGTGGTTCAAATCCAGCAGCGGCTCTCAGGAGTAGCTCCCATGACCACCAGAGGCAGTGGTGCCCAAAAAAGAAATCAGGCTTTTATAATTGGAAAAATGGAAAAATATTGGTAGGAACCTAGAGGTTAAGTCACATAGTGGCTTCTTCTCTACTTGAATCCATTAGAACTCATAAAACTACCCTTTTATTCATTTAACGGAAACCTCTATTGAATAGTAACTGTATGCCAAACAATCAAACCCCTTCTCATTGACTGGAGTCCAACTGATAGAGAGGAGAGTAGAACCACCCCATGGTGTTTCCAAGGCTGGAATATAGTTCTTTAAATGTTAGAGCATATCTATTACTCTTTTTTTTAAAAAAGATCATTTTATTGGGGGTTCTTACAGCTCTTATAACAATCCATACATCAATTGTAAAAGGTGAAAGATTTATATGATCTGAAGAGAAACCAGTGTATGTCCATACATCAATTGTATCATGCATATTTGTACATCATTATTTTCTAAACATTTACCATCTATTCGGGCCCCTGGTATCAGCTCCTCTTTTGATCCCTCCTTCCTCCTCCTATCCTTGTGACCCCTTAGAAAACAGTAATTTATTGTTATTTCCATATCTTACACCTTCCCCTGTGGTTTCTTCCCCTCCCATACTCACACCTTTCTCTTGTGGGGCCACTGGTGGGTTCAAACTACACATGGATTAGATATTTGCATATGACCCTCCCAGGTTGTGGGATGAAAATAGGACTGTTCCACAATTATATACTCCAAAATATTAAGCAAACTGTTTACTAGCATTTGATGTGGAAGTCAAGTTAGATATTCTCCTGAAGCTCCCAGTTATCTGAGACCTTTGTGTGTCTCACAATAAAGCTGACTCCCCTGCTGTCAGGATGATGGCTCCCTTCCCTTGAAGCTTCATATGCTGTTGTTAATGGTCTCTAGTGTAACCTGTTTAGTCACATCCAGGAGTCTAGGGTCTGGTCTTGTCACATGGGACCCTGATACCTCACTTTCCTATAACATGTGCATATGGCACAACTCCTTCCTGTAATGTATGTCTTTACCTGTAATTGGGGGCCTGGCATGGCTCCAGAGGGTATATAAGGATTGGGCATAAGAAAGAGGCTCTTTTGTGTCCTCTCTCTCCTGCCTCTCAGTGCTGGACGCTTTCGGTCCCTCACCCTCATGTAAACCCTTTCTCCACTCACTCTCTCTCCATGTGGACCACTCAACTGGTGGAGGTGAGCATGCTACCGTGAAATGTGTCTGACTCTTATTATTTCTTGCTCATGCTCTCTGTAACTTTATTATAATAAACAATAATTATCACTGTACAACTCTACAACGGTGCCTATTGAACATGTGATATATATATATACACACACACACACACATATATATATATATATATATATATATATATATATATATATATAATCAGAGGCTGGCCTTCCTCTGATACCAGGTCTCATACTAGAGTGCTGAACAACTGGTGTGTAAGAGAAGTGAAGAAAGAAATCACTTCCTGGCCATGGTAAGCATGAGGTTCTCAAAGATCACCCAAGTCAAATGTGAGAGCTTGGATGTGTCTCTCTGGAGACATGCGGAAATTCTGTTTGGTAATAATGGTTTTCTTTAGTTATGTGGATGAGGTTGGATTAAGTAGTATAGGTCTCAAACCTAATCCCTCCTGAGTGGAGTCAAACAGACTCAGACACACACGGAGGAAAGACAGATGTCATGTGAACACCTGCCTACAAACAAAGGCACTCCAAGTATCGTCCTCAGGCATCAGGAGAGAAGAAAGCCTCACAGTGGAGACTCTGATGTGGTTTTGTAGCCACCAGAACTGCAGGAAACTAAGTCACCCGTTTGTAGGTTTTGTTGTTGTTGTTGCTGTTGTTACAGTACCCTGGGAAGTTGAAATACCAGACTCAGGCATTTGTGTGTTCGTGTTAATCAGCGACTTAACGACTCTACCACTGACATTTTTCTAGCAATTCAAGAGGAGGAGATTGTGAAACGCTCATCAGAATGTCCTTGAAACTGAGAGGTATCAGAACAAGATGTCCGGATCATCAAGTCCTCTAAGAACACATGCATGAC
Organism: Nesogale talazaci; assembly: GCA_004026705.1. Classification (NCBI taxonomy): domain Eukaryota; kingdom Metazoa; phylum Chordata; class Mammalia; order Afrosoricida; family Tenrecidae; genus Nesogale; species Nesogale talazaci. The sequence continues at coordinate 11,333 of PVJH01042704.1, forward strand.
TTGTAAATAGCCTTGTCTCTATTTTGAAAGCCATTGATAAAAACAAACCGTTTATCTCTAGAGAGTCGGTGACATAGCAAGAGCAGGCTGAGCCATATCCATGTCTGAGCCTCCCGTGGGGGCAGTTCTACCCTGTCCGACATGGAGGCCTTAAGAGGTTCCTTTATAAATTGTGAGGATTCTGTTAAATTGGTGAGTTCTCGGGTTTTGTGTATTTTGCTTTGGTGAGAAGTAAGCTCTACAAACTCCTTTGGAAAGTAGGCATTTATATTTTTTTTGGATGTGAGTGGTAGATTTCTTAAGTGGATGAAAGTGGGGAGGAAAGAGTATCTCATTTTTTATCAGTTGAGTTTTCAGATCATAAGACACCAGCAAAACAACCATTTAAGTTAAGAGATGAGAAAACCACACTCCCACTCAGACATTCTCTTTCGCAGAGGATTTAGAGATGTTAAAAAGAAACACTGTCTTCCAGTTTCTTCCGAGTTTATGGGATGCATCAGGGGAGGCTTGTTGTCAGTCTTCATTTTCTAGACAAGGCCACTGGTTGGAGCATCTGCATTAGGCTGGGGGATCTACAGAAATGAAACCAGTGGCACGCATCTACGTGTAAGAATGAGCTTTCTATGAAGAAGTAATCTTAAATCAAGAAGGCATCCAGCCCAGTCCAACTTCAGTCCTGGGCCTGGGGCTTGTTGGAGCCCTCTCTAGACTAATGTAGCTGCTGGCCGAAGTCACTGCACAGTGACGTGAGACACGGGAAGACTCAGGCCCGTGGATTCCACGTCAGTGGAAAGTTGGCAGGGTACCGACAACTCTTGGGGCTGGAAAGCCCACCCGGGAGGCAGGCATAGTCCTCGCAAGCAGGTAAGTGCAGGGACAGAAGGGGCTAAAAGGTGTCCCCAGTATCTCTTGTAGAAAAAGACCAAAGGGCTGAGCCCCGGTGATATAGTGGTGTGTGCGGGACTGTGTCCCACTGGGTTGGTGGTTCAAATCCAGCAGCAGCTCTCCAGGAGCAAGGCTGGGCCTCCTACTCCCACCAGAGGGCCGTGATGTCTGCCCCCCCGCAAAAAAAAAAGGAAAAGACCATAGCTCCCAAAAGGCATCATTATGCTGTGAAATGAGTGAGAGATTGGCCTCCATCCCAACACGAATGCAAATTGACAAAATCTAACTGGCACAGCATCAAGCACACTTACTGCTATAAGACACTGGTTGCTCCCCAGGTTGAGTGTGTGTGTGTGTGTGTGTGTGTGTGTGTAAATGAATGACAGCCTTACCAGAAGGGTTACCTTCTATGACACAGGAGTCCCTGCAGGTGCATCTGATTAAGCATTGGACCCCAAAAAGTCGGGGGTTCAAACTTACCCAGAGGTGCCTCTGAAGATGCACCTGGTAATCTGCTATCAAACGGGCAGAGCCTGGAAAGCTCTCCTCTGCACCGTGGGACCCCCAGGACTCAGAATAGACTCAAACCTGCTGCGGGCATCTGCCTCAGCCTCGGTAACAAGTTAGGGCCGGGGGCCGGGGCCACGTTTTATGTCTGCTGTTTGCTCCCTTCCTGTTTTTGTGCCCTTCTCGGTTGTTGTTTCTCATTGTTATTTCTTTCTCTCTTTTTCGGTCATTGATAAGCTTTTTGTTGATGAGGAAATTCTAGGCCCTCGACAAAGCAGGAAACCGCGTTGGCGTGGGAGTTATGCACTGGACTATGAACAGAAGGTCCTCAGTTTGAAAACACCAGCGGCTCCCCGGGAGAAGGACAGCGCTTTCTACTCCCAAATGAATGACAACCATGAAACTATGGAATGATATGATATGGTATTAACTCCCAATGGAATGCATTTTTAATAAAAATAATTGCCATCTCAGAACTCAGAGAGGCAACGCTGTGAGGACTCTGCCCCAGAAAGTCATTATGAGTTGGAATCAGCTGCGTGGCAGTGACTTTGGATTTTTTTCCCCATCTAAGCAGGCATCATGCCACTGCCACCCAAACCCGCCAACAACCTTTTGTTTTGTTTTGTTTTTTTGGGACATCACTGCTCTTCGGTGGTGGGAGTAGCGCCAACAACATTTTAAGCTGGGTTATTAGATTCATGTATATGAGTTGGGAGGTAGGGGTGGCAAGGAGCTAAAACAAAAAATAAAAAGAAATGCAGACACTTAAAAAATATACAGACAGGGACTGAGCCCTGGTGGCATAGTGGTTGAGTGTGGGACTGTGGCCCACTGGCTTGGTGGTTCAAATCTAGCAGCGGCTCTCCAGGAGCGAGGCTGGGCCTCCCACTCCCACTAGAGGGCAGTGATGCCCCCCCAAAAAAAAACAAAAACAAAAAAAAATACACAAACAGTAACTTCAGTTAACTTAATGTTTGTCAAAAATGATTTGATTATCTCATTACTCATTGAGTAGTGGGGCCAAGTGGCCAGAGAAACCGGCATATGCCTTTTCTCAGTTTCACGTAAGGCCTTCCTGTCAACTGCCACCTGTCTGTTATTCTGATTATTCTTTGGATTTGTGTCTTTTCTTAGAAATCTCTTTGTTTGTTTGCTTTATTTTGGGTGAAACCATGGCCAGGAAATGCTTTTTTTTTTCTTTTTTTAAGTTTTATTGGGGGCTCTTACAGCTACTACAACATTCAGTACATCATTTGTATCAAGCACATTTGCACACATATTTCCACATACATTTCCCAATATTTTCCACTTGAGCCCTTGATACAAGCTCCTTTAAAAAAAACCCTCCCCTTTCCCTTCCCCCCCTTTTTAAAAAAATTAATCATTTTATTGGGGGGCCCCTACAAC